>MQRK01251761.1:73323-97835 GCA_001938485.1 Girardia tigrina | reverse complement strand
TGGCCTTAATAGTTTGATATAATAAAATAGTTATTGTGTTATTATGATCTAGTCTTTGTTCAGATTTCCGTCAATTTGAAGGTCTAATTAAAAAGTTATGATGGTTTTAAAACTTGTGCCCTTTTTTAGTGGACACACCTTATTCAAAATTTTATTTTGCAAATATTTTTTTCCATATTTGTGTAAAACTCCTATTATTCTGAATTTGGAACTTATTGTATTGCTGTATTTATTTGTATATCAAACATATTTATTTGAATATGTTTATATTTAATAGAGTCTTGTTTTCTATTCGGTTGAGTGCCAACCGACACTAACACATGAAATAGGATGAATATCGAGATTTTATAATTGAGATTAAGTGTAATTTACTAAAGTTTTGCCATTGACCAAGGAAAGAAACTATTTCATATCTTCATTATTTTTTTAGTTCAGATCAATCGTGAATGTCAGTTAGACTAGTGGTTCTATAACTATTCACGGACCCCCAGCCACATCTTCAATAAATGCCAGTTAATCTGATCGAATAATTGGAATAATAATCAACTCGTCCCTCAGTGTTGTTTAAGCAACTATTCGAGGACCGAGGTAATTCCCTTGACGACGGTCCTTTTTCGATATAATACGACAACGGTGCACCGAATTTGGTAATTATCGATATTGACCAAGAGAAAGTAAGTTGTGAAATTCAACTTTTCTTTATTCTTACATATGTGCAACAATTAAAAGAAAACTGCTGTAAACATATCATACCACTATTTTTATAATAATTATTATAAACTTATAAATTTTTATTAATTTCATATGATATTGATAACAATATGGTAAAATATTGTTTTGTTCATTTATTATTTTTTTGTGATTTGGATACAAAAACATGTTTTCATCAGGATGTTATGTGTGTGAACCGATTTTATATGAACTTTTTTCAGAAATTCTTCTCAGACGCCGGTGGATATAATGGATAATTCTCCCCAATGATTGCTTTTGTAAAGTTTTTGGACACTATACGCTTCACACTGTGGGTCGCTTGATCTTTATTCATTTTCTTGTTTTACGGGTTTTTTACAACTATCCAAAATTTTCATTCTTATTTCGTTTTGTATTTTTTTTTTATTTTTTTCAAGTTTAATATAATATTTTTTTCCGTGTAAAGCCGGGTCCAACAACTAGTATAATTAACAAAACACGTTTCGGCAGCACGTATTAACCTTCTTAAAAACGTGAAGAATTACAATTAATGTTTCAGGAATGTTGAGTTTGATGGAAAATCTACGAGTGTTCTTTAAGAAATTTGTTCCGATGGCTCTCGGATTGCTTCAGAATTCCCTGTCCAAAGTCAGCCTAAATGTGACTTGTCTCTGAGGTCAGTGTTGTCGTCGTTGAACTTTTAAAACTAATTTCTTTATTATACAAGGCCACCTTGTCAAATTCAACTTCGCTTATTTTCTGTTACTGCAACTACAAAGTAACCTTGTTTTCAATATTGACGTAAAAAGGCATTATTTTCTAATTTTTATGGTGTTTATAAAAATTCAAAAAGTGATCGAATACAAATTGTAATATATGGTAGCTATAAATTATAGAGCAATTCAAGGCATTTAAAATAGTATGTAACACGTGCATAAAATATCTTTATTTAGTAGAAAAACAATTAGACAAAAATATATCAAAAATCAGGAAGAACTTTTGGTTCACAGTAATATATTGGATCTTATAACTAAATTTAGTATTGAAACAGGTTGCAAATGTTTTGCAATTTATAAAAGTTTATAACAATTCTTCCTTAAACCTTATGATATTATAAAAAAGATAAAAAGTAATTTATGAAACAATAAAATTTCAATGAAAATTGAAATTCCTAACATGTTAAATGAAAATTAGACACAAATGTGTTTACCTCGTGTTCCACAACAGATTCTTTGATCAGTTTCAGTTGAGCCAGCAACTGATCATCGTCTGGAAATGTTTCAAGGACATGTTTAGTATCCTTAATACTTTCAAATGCCTGAATTCTTGTCTCTGCAACTTCCATCTGTTGAAATATCGTATCCATAATTTGTAAGGTTGAAGAGAATTCCGTCTGGAAGTGATTTACCATTGATTCGAAAGATGGATTATCTGACTTAAGGTTTCCATTCTTGAAAAGATAGGATAAATAAGTAGGCATTTTTATAGTTTAATTATTTATAATCATTAGTTATCATTATTGCATATCAGTATATTTTGTCAAAATAATTAACGTTTCATATTATTGAAATTATTTTTTGAAAAATATCAAAGTATCAATTATTATTTTCGGCGATCATCATAAAACAATACAACCTCTTGGCAACATTTGGAACATGAGAAAAAACAGACTTTTTAAATCAGTTATAGTCAATATTAAAACTAGATCATTTGTCAAAAATATAAACATTCGACGTCTGGTATTGTGAATTGATGTTTCCATAACGGTTTAGTGAAAGGAGACACAGATGATACCAGTGGTAAATATCCTTTTGTGAGTCTTGAACATAATCATTAATTTTGAGTACTATTATACACTCTTGAGCAACTTTAATAAATGAACTCTGGGCAAAGTGTAATAAATCTTAAATGTATATAAATACTTTTCCTTAAAGATGTGTAAATTGGCACGTCTTTCAGAATTCATATAATGTTACAGCAAATCATAAAAGTTGTCTCACCAGACCATGATTAAATCACAAATTCCCGGGCTCTAACTGGAAGTCAAAATAAAGTTCTGTCACATATATAACATATTAGGTTGTTTAAAAAATTATGTCGTTTTTTCAATGGTCCTGATTTTTGATCATGTTTTGAAATAAATCATTATCATTTATTTATGTTTAATACATAATTTTAAAGCTTATAAAAAACTCTATATTTCTATGATATTTTGTTTAAATATTAACTTTAAAATAACGTGTTTATTTAAATTGTTGTCAATATGCAAAAAGCGCAATTACGAGTATTTTTTTATATAAATTCAAACTTGGCCACAAAGCATCGGAGGCCCCCCGTTATATCAACGGTGCATTGGGCGATGGAACCACAAACGAACGTATGTTACAACGTTAGTTCAAAAAATTTCAAGAAGGATATGAGACCCCCAAAGATGATGATGGCCGTTGACGGAAACCTGCTATTGAAAATGAAATTTGAAGGCTCAAGTAGAAGCAAATCCACTCACAACAGTTCGAGAGCTTGCGGAGGAACTAGGTGTCACGATAGGAACAATTTCAAACCATCTGCGTGACATTCGGAAGTCGAAAAAACTGGATAAATGGATTCCATACGAATTAAATGACAATCAAAAAATGCGTCTTTTTGAGGCATTGTCTTCACTTCTTCTGCGGAACAAGAATGATCCGTTTCTAGACCGAATTGTAACGTGTGATGAAAAGTGGATTTTCTACAACAATTAGAGACGTTCTTCTCAATGGTTAGACCACGATCAAGCTCCGCAACCCTTTCCGAGGCCGAAATTGTACCAAATAAAGATGATGGTGACTTTTTGGTGGTCTGCAGCCGGTGTTATTCATCATAGCTTCCTAAATCCAGGAGAAACAATTACGGCAGGGAGATACTGTCAAGAAATTGTCAAAATGAACCAGAAACTCCTACAAAAACAACCAACATTAGTCAATAGGATGGGGCCTATTCTTCTCCACGACAACTCTCGGCCACACATCGCACGTATGACAATGCAACTGTCGAATGAACTTGGCTACGAAACTATGAGTCATCACCTGACCTCTCGCCTACTGATTATTACTTTTTCAAACATCTTGACATTTTCCTACAGGAAAAATACTTCAAAAATCAAGTGGATGCTAAAACTGTCTTCAACGATTTCATCGCCTCCAGAAAGCCAGAATTTTTTGCAACGTTTGCCGAAGTGTATTGCTGCTAAGGGTTTTTATTTCGATTAATAAAGTTGATTCTACGCTGATATATTTGTCTTTAAAGATTAAGGTTAAAAAACGACATTATTTTTTAAACAATCTAATATTTTTCTAATCATTTTCGCGAAAACTATAATATCATTTTCCTTCGACTATATAAATGTTATCAACCTCCTCCGACTGTATTACTGTATAAATAATAGCACTTCTGGTACTAAATGTAATACAAAATTGTTGACAGAGCTTAATAAATTATGAACTAACCCTTTTACAGTAATTATATATCTAATAATAACTAGTAAATCAAAAAAATTTTCCTATCCATTCTTCATGTGGGCAGAACTCTACTTGGTCAACAGAATTTTTTGAAATTTTGATTGTAAAGAACGATTAAAAAAGCTTTTTATATGGAGATCAAGGATAATCAGTCTCAAAAATATAAAATGGGATCAGCAATAAAAATTTTTAGTATAAATTAAAGATTATTTAAATAATAGAAATCAGCGAAGTAATTGTTAAATAAGAAAAAGAAGTGGAAATTTGTTCGAATTTCGTTTATAATAAAATTAAATTTTCATTTATTTTATAACGGCGATTCTTTATTAATGAATTCTGATATCGATATAACTAACAAAAACAATTAATATAAATTTTGAATTTCAATGTTAATTCTTTTTAAAGATATATTTCAATGCATAATATAATATACAATAATTATATAAAAGAGTCGTATAAAACTTACAAAAATAATACCGAGCGTATAACATTAAAATCAAATGGTAATTTAAATCATGATCATAATATGTAAATCGTCCTTAAAATATATAAAATGATGATATAAAATTATTTGTTTTATCTAATAATTTTCAAATAATATAAGTCATAATAAATATTAAAATTTAATACCAATTTTGAAGAAATATTATTTTCTTTCACAATAAGTCGTTTTTAAATTCATGATTTTTGTAACAATTTATGCCATTATTTTATAAAATAATAAGACATTTTAAATTAAATAGTTAAAGATATTATCTGAAAAGATATTTAATTAAGAACTAAATATAAATTTTGGGATAATGTTGTTTTAAAAATTGTACCTCATCTTTTGAAGTAGGTGAATTTGTGATTTGGATTTTAGAATTTCGATGAATACAAAGTCTCAGTTCCATTAGAAACAGACAAATGCATTTCCAATCCAGAATCTCTGAGCAGGTAAAGTTGTCCATCTCTAAAATTGGAGCACAAGCGAATTCTTGATTGGCCAAGTGCAAGGCAAGCGTCAAATTTTGACCTGGCGTTTTCGATAAACGACTTTCAAAATCAAATAATGATGATCTTAAATAGAATTTTTAAAATAAAAATTTTTTTTAAGAATAAAATCATTTACCGATGAAAATGTATAATGGCTAAAAGAGCGCAACCATCTCTCCAGGAATTCGTGAAATTAGAAATGTTGACTCCACGATATCTAAATGTGATGAATAATAAACTATTATTTGTTTTGAAATGTACTAAAACTTTTACGGGATAGTATTATTATTACATGTATTATTACATTGTTGTCTATAAAATTTGAATCTATAAGGAATAGTACAGAGCACATTATTACAATAACATTCATTTTTTATTTCAATGATAGGTTGAGAGTTAAATAATTCGATTAATTTGGAGTTTGTTTGACATTGGAAAAGTAACTAGTAAATCAAAAAATTAAATTTTTATATCCATTCTTTATGCAGACAAAACTCTACTTTGCCAACAAAGTTTTTAAAATTTAAAAAAATTAACATTTAATTAAAATTTATTAACATTAAATCAATTTAAACTACTTATAATTTATAAGTAGATATCTTGCAAATAATATTGTTCGGGAACTGCGATTTTTCCGCTTTTTTTCCCATTTTGGGACTTTAAAAAGTTTTTTTCGATCAAAATTTTCACATAATCATTTATTGTCATCGAGAATGAGTAAGTGTGCAAAGTTTGAAGAAATTCGATAGAGTAAAAAATATTCAAAAACAGGTTTCTAAATTCCATGGATATATATATATATATATATACAGAGAGAGAGAGAAAGAAAGCTAATGAAAAGAATGGAAAATAAGATGGCAATTTTTTATTAAAAAATAAATAAACGTCATTTAAAAATATATTTTTGATAATATATTTCGAAGGTTTATAAAAGTTTCAAAATATTTTATTTAATCAATCAGACAAAAATACAATTTATAGTTATTGTTAATATTCGAAAACTGCTCGGTCAACTGCCCGGCACTATTGCAACAGTTTTCCAGACAATAAGACAGCATTCGGCTACATCGATGCTGACATTTTTTAAGTTCATCGTTAATTGTGGCAATAAGATTTATAATGTTTATAAGTCTCTTACTGTATAGTTGTTTTTTTAGATATCAGTACAACAAATAATATAACGAGAGTAAATGTGGAAAACAAGAGGGAATTCGATAGAGTACTCACGCCTTCCAATTCATAGGTTTTACAATTTTTCATGCATTTATTTTTTCATGAATTTTTCAAACTTTTGACAAGTAGAAAGGCAATACTGTAGAATTTGATCTTGGAGAAAATATTTTTTAACAATGATGAATATATAGAGAACAATGGGTTTTAAAATATTTTCCAAATAATTAATGACATCAATTGTTTGCTTTGTGAAGTCTAAACCGCATATTCTTCTTAATGCTTGACGAATTCACTGACTTTACTAATTCATGCGTGTTTTTTCAACCAAACAATGTAAATTATGTTTGTTCACATAGACAGAGAGATGGAAGGTGGTTTCATCAGAAACAAATATAATTTATTTTAGTCTCTTAATTAGTGCCAAACTCACATATTTACTAAAATGGTCTATAATTCCCAAAATGTATCTTTCTCTTCGCATCGTTTCATTTCATGGTGCACAAATAGCTATATATCTCCTCGAATGCTTCTGTTGTAGTTCTTTCTTCGATGTTTTATTTGGATAAAATCACAAAGTTCTTTGTTTGTTTTAAGCATGGTTGCTTTCATATTTAAATGTATTATATTTTAGATTCTTTGTCTTTTGTTAATTCACATTCAATTCATTAAAGATCCGATTTTAAGATTTCTCTGGCTTTTCTTCAACTAAGCTCACAACATCTTGTAAGTCTGTATCACCCTTGTTATAACAGACGCACCAACTCCTAAGCGATTATTTATAATTTCCATTCTATGATTTGCGAAGGAGATTTAGAATATTTATTGATTTTTTTTATGGAATTGCAGGTACGAATCAAGGAGATTATCAAACGCAATTGCGTAACAAATATTAAATACTTTTTCGTTAATGGAATACATAGCTTGGCTCAAAATCAATATTTGATACCTCGACTTACTATTTTTTAATTGCTAAAATATATTACTATTGATCAAGTATTAAAAAGAAATAAAAGAAATTTGTGTTTAATGTTGTACTGATATTTATGAGACACCCTTTATATTATAATATTTTTAGTTTTTTTTATATTATATATACTTAGAAAACAAGACGATTTCGTTTTTCTAAATTACTTATGTTTCATTTTCACATACACATTATTACAAGATATTTAAAAGTAGAAAATATAGAATGAGTGTATCATGAGAACCCCTTGCAAAAGTATCCATAATTGATTTAACATAAGGACCTCTTCGAAATACATTAAGTAAAGTTTGTGTTTATAATAAAAAATTACCCTTTCACACATTGTTGGCACCAGAGGAGAGTGTCATCATGTACATCTTGGATTTCCAGGAATTCGATTCTGGAAAAGTATCCGGAGATCATCCACCAGGCGAGGTTTGTTAAATCAGCTTCACTCGCATGAAATAGTTCATCAACTTTACTCTAAGTAATATATAAAGTTAGAGATAGTACTTATACCATAATTAAAGGGATAATAATTGTATCAGAAAACAAACGAATCTTCTTTTCTAATTTCACGTCAAATGAATTGTAGAAAAGATTATATATTCGACTATAAATTAGATAATTTTTTTGTAACAGTATTTTTGTTTAATTAAAATTGCAAAATGTGACAAAACAAACATTTATTGTTGCTGACTTCATATTTACCTTAGAGAATTGGCGTTATAAAGTAAATAGAAACTTTTAGGAGTAATTATTCTAGACTAGGAAAAAAGGTTTTTGAAAAAAAAGAAAATCACAAAAAACTATTTAACAATGCTTTCAGAATCTTTTTTATAACCTGATTGAAAAATGATTAAAAATTTGAATTCAAATTTTCCTGAAAAATAAATAACCTTTTACATTCTATCCTTTCAACATCGTAAATAACCAAGAATTTTAGTCGTAGAGAATAAACTGGAAAAAAATTTAAATTTTTTTCTACTTCCTGTTCAAAATAGTTTGTCTTTAAGAACTTTGCAATACTGATTTCAAATCTGTATTCGACATTACCCAATCACGTACCATTGCAGAGAAATTTTTATTTTCCAAACTATAATCATATATAATTATATTCGAATACCAAAGAAACACAAATGAAAGAAACTCTAGTTGCAGCGTAATATTCTACTGATACTGTAAAGTTAAAAATGTTTTACAAAAGATTTTCTCTTGTAGACATTGTCTAGTTTATTCCTGATTAGATTTCAGCAGTAGTCAGCTAGCATAGATGCATTGCAGTTTGCCCTGAAACCTTTTCTCCATTACGACAATGCCATGATATTCGTCACAAAGATCACCAAGATATGTAGGAAAGACATCGAGATGAGAGTATATTGAAATATGTATTTTAAGGAATATGTTCGGGATTCGAATATTTTAATTATCAAATTTTGTTTTTTTTTAATTAATTATTATCATTATTATATATTCTTTTCAAATTGGAGAAAATCAAATCAAATTGAAATGGAAAATTAATTCATTATTTTTTGTCATTTGAAATTTTTCGATGGAAATTGAACAATTTGAATTGTAATTTTGAATATTTAGTAATTGATAATTGATAGTGTGAAATGACCTTGAGTTTTGTTTTGCGGAATTAAATGGATGAACTTGTAAAAACGATAGTGTTTTTGATTGATGAATATAAATTCCATACGTGACTTAATATCGTTTTGAATTGATTAACGAGTGAATTTCTTTTCTGGATGCTGAATTATGCTAATCGCGATGTTAAAAAAGACCGCAAATATTAAAATTACAAAAACATTAAATGATGTGACTTTCGATACGCCGATTCTTCTCGTCGATATTATCAAACGTGAATCGATTTTAGATCAAAATTTAAACAGAAATAATGAAATAAACGGCACAATGTTTCTGTATGATCAGCGAATGTCGGTGTTTGATGAAATTTACAATGATTTAAATAGAAGGCAAAATGCTTTTGGAGAAAATTATTCCAATAAGATTAATTTTTACAAAGCGAAATGTGAATCAATCAATTCGAAAATCGATACTGAAATGGCTAAAATATTCTGTGAAAGATTCGAAACATTTAACGACAAATTGAATTCGATAAACGTTATTTTTCATTCATTTCTCAATAAATGGGCCCAGCAACTGATGAACAGAATTTCCCTGCGCAACCCTGTTACCTCCGTCCGATTCTCGGGGCGGCCTGAGGGTCGGGCGGATCAGAATATGTTACATTACATCTATAGGCATGCTTTGATAATATGTTCAACCAGCTGTACATAGTTTACAGCCTTGTTGTTATCGAAGAAGTTCTGGACTACGTCTCTGAACTTATTTCACGGTATTAGCTCGGCTTCTTGTAACAGTCTGTCAAACTGTTGGTCGCAGAGAAATATCCTAAAATCTGGTCCAATAAATATTTATTCATTAATTTTGGCATCATTGATAAGTGGAAATAGCCTTCTTAGATATTCAAATCCTTCTCCTTTTCTTATTCATAGTTTCAACAATGTTTTTCATGAGCCCGAGTTTGATATGAAGTTTGGGTGATAGAATCTTTTTGAGATCAATAAGTAGATCATATGAGATGTTCTTCTGTCCTGACACAAAGCGTTTTCGCTGTGGCCAGTCTTTTCGTACATAGTGTTAAGTTCTTGTTCGGCTGTCCCACTCGCAAATGAAATAGCATTATTTGTTGTATCCGCTGCAGTGCCAGAAAAATTGCTACCATTTTCAATTATACATATATGTTCCAGTTATATTCGCAGTACTTTATGCAATTCAATATATATTTTGTATTTGTATAGGTTTCTTTCATTTGCACAGCAATTGCCACTGGAACTGATAGAAAATTTTTTATTGGGAGTAAAACAGCTTTCAGGCTAAATTTTTATGTATCTGTAGGGACCAACATAGTCACACATATATATAAACATTTACATTGCCAAGAAGATTCCTTTGATGATCAATTATTTTCTGCAACAATCTCTTACAAAAAATCAATGGACAAAAATACAAAATCAAAAGTAAATGTATGAAAATCCACAGAATAATTTGAATGTTGTACCAACTTTAGTTAACTGCGATTATTTTATTTTGTCTGCGTGTAATACAAATAGCAATTGATTGTTATAATTCTTAATTATTTTATATTTTAATTCATCAAATCCCATTCTAACACAATAGCAACAACATCAACAATAATTCCACAAAACCCAACAATCGATTCCTACTCGAAAAAAATCTCTAACATCTCTTGTTTGGGTAATTTGTATTATTTTTAATATAGTTTGTTAAATTTAAGTTTTGGTTATATTTTTAATAATTTATATCATTTGTTAAAAGAGCTCATTGAAACATCCGTTTCAGTTAGCTCTTTTACAGTATCCATGAATAATCTCCATTCGTCCGGATTGTGCTGACATCCAAATGCAGAAAATCTATCAATGTCTGTGCAGAAACACATAGTGTGTAAAGTACTGGGTTAAATCCTCTTGACGATTACGGAAAGCTGAAATTTTCGTTCAAGGTGAGAGAAGATTCCATTGTTGAAACCTTGAATCCAGTAATTCAGCATTTCTCTTTGACAATCTTAAATCTCTGAATTTGAATACAAACATGAATTTATTGTCAATAGAAGCAATAATCCAGATAACAATAATTGTATTATTATTTAATGACTTTTAATTCTTCTGACAAAAGAAGAAGTAATTATGATCGATCGTTTGAAAGGAAACTCCTATCTTTCAGTAGACAAAATATATACTGGTAATAGATAGTTGGATATTCTCTAGTTTTAGATTTGCTTCTGACGTTGGTTGACGTTTTCAGTATCTAAGACAGATCTTTGAACAATTCAATTTTGTTTAAGGATAAAGTTGTGAATATTTTGAATGAGATTTGGCCTAGGATCGAAGAGAATCACATTTTTTCTATTTTTGAGTAATTGTTAGGATTTGATTGATTTCGTAATAGTAATTAATTTTTTTATTTGAATTTTATCGCTTAGAGCGATATCAACCTGTAATCGCTTATTTAATTTTGTGTTATTCTTAAATCAATATTATATAATTATATACGTTAATTTAAATGAATATAGTTCTTTTACCTTGGTGGAAAAGGCTGCTTAAAGTTAAGTATTCCAACTAGGACTGGAGAAAATGCATTGTTATATGCAAATTTGAATATAAATATAATGTAATGGACAGGTAGATTAGGGATAAACGTTATATTTTGTTCTTAAAAATGTTTTTAAATTAAAAATAAATGTAAACTATTATAAATAAAAATCAATTCAAATAATTAATGCATATATACACATAAATAAGTTAATATTCCAGATGGTCTTTTAACCAAAAAACGGGTAGGAAAATCAGTAAATAATGAAAAGTACATTATTCATTTAATAATTCATAAAATAAAAACAAATGTTTTATTAATTATTTATCAAATACAAATTAAAATGTCAAATGGGAAATTCGACAAAATTTTTTATTTGGTTTTAAATTTTTAATCATTAAAAATATATTTATATATAATTAAATATGAAAACAAAAATCAGTTAAATAAACAAATAACAAAATATTTCTACCTGTAAAGAATTTGGTAGGGACATCTAAAATTAATTTTAAAATCCCAATAAATTATTTGTTAAACATTTTTTAAAATTTTTACTTGAAATTTGGCAAGAATATTTTCGATACCGGCGGAAACGAGTTGGGAATCGCTTAATTCTTCGGGAATTTCCAACTAAATGTTTTGTTCTGTAAATATTGAAAATTACATTCAAAATATTTACATTTTCCTTTTCACACAAAACATTTGAGATTGAATAGAATCGTCTTCCGGACTTGAATCCATTGATCAGAGTATCAATCGTCGGTTGAAATACCTTCAACAACAAAATATATATAATTTGACCATTTCCTTAATTATGAGAAAGTATAAAAAGGATTTATAGTTGTGTACTAAATAAATATAATATATTAAATTGCTTTACCTTAAAACAGGTCAGAATCAAGTAAACATGTTTGTACATCCCCTAACAATGCTACGTCATTACAAGAAACTTAAACGAATCGAACAAAACTTTAACTTTAGTGAAGGTTTCAAAATCAATTTTGTGTCGGAAGTATATTGTCAATAGTGATAAAAAAGGAATTCTGTTTGTTGATAAAAAATTTTACTTGAATTAAGCCAAAAGATTTACTGGTTTCTAGTTAGATCAAAAATCTTCTCAAACCAATTTCTAAAGACAACTTCCTCTTTTCTTTTAGTTATGTGTCTGTATTGTTAGGAATTCAGAAATGTTATTAAAAAATTTTGAAAGAATATAAATTAAATATATAAATTAAAATGTAGAAAATTTAAAAAATATGTAATTATTTGATGATGACATTTGTTTCACTCTGCGAGCAAGACACTCGCCATGAGCCACGGAACAAATTCGATTGTCGGGTCACACGACAACAATACCCGCGCTGAACCACTCGGCACCAATTACATTTTTTCCACAAAACCATTCGGCGTCAATTATTCGAAAAAAAACCATTATGTTATAATTAATGAGAAAAGTCAACGCGTTTTTCACAAAACGTTTATTTTTCATCACAACACTGACAATTGAAAACACACATTTCATTTTTGCATTTTTTAAATTAACTGATTCATTTAAACAAAAACAAATGGAGCTGTTCAATTTATTTTTTTATTGGTAAATAAAATTTTTATTTATATTTTTTGAATCTTAAACAAAATTTGATGATTATAATTGTTCGATTTGTTTAAATTTAATGCAATGATTATGAGAATTATTTTAAATTTACTATGTTGAAATTAGTATGTTGAATTTTGTATTTTGAGTTTAGTATTGGAGATGTGCTTCTCACAACCTTATGGAAACTACGAAAGCTTTGCTTGGAATCTTCAACAAGACAATTCAAGCAGTCATGATAATAAATGTGTGGAAAACCATATTGGTATTCTTAATAAAGATAGTAATATGTGTTTTGTTAAAAATTATCCTTTCTGAATATCAAAATAACCTTAGTTATTTTTTGGGTTAAAATGAAACAATAATTAACTCTTCTTTGGATAGCATAGCATAACTAAAAGACAACTCACAACTTCATAGAAAAGGAGTGTCCTCTTTTGATAGGGTTGTAAAATTATAAAATGGAATTCTTTTAATTAAAAAAAGAAAGAAAAACAGATGGGGAAAAACTTTTAATATTTATTTAAATGATTTGAATTTCCAATTTTAAAATAACTTTTAAGAGAATCAATAAATTAAAAATATAAATCACTTGAATTCAATGGGAAAATAATGATGTCTCAATACTGCAACCCCTGCAACTTATCCTCACGATGTGTAGGTATATTTCTACCTATCAATACGCTTTGTTTAAGACTTATACAAATAACTATTAAAATTTCCTGTTCTTAACCAAATTATATTATTTATAATTCTTTTAAATTTTTGAGCTTAGACCTCAAATTAGTTAATTAATCTTATTTTGATAATATTTAGACAGTTTAAAAATCTGTTGGGCAAATATTATGGAAAGCTTTATCAATCCATATGTATTAGTCTAATTCTACTGTCAATAGGAGTGGTAAAGAAAATACAATTTTAATATTCCTTTTATCAATTTTCTAAAACGTTTCCCAAATTAAGATTACTTTTAAAAGAGGAAAACAATGAACAAGTCTTGATGGTTTCTATAATTTCGGATTTTATTAATTATCAATGAAACTTAATTTTTTTACTTCCTGGTTTTTGTTTTATTGTTGGTAGAAAATTTTCATTTTATGTAAGGATGATTCTCTGTCTCCGATACCGTTGTCTTAATTGACTTACTTTATATATTTATTTCATTATTTATATCTTGTAAGAACAAAAAGATTTCAGTCGAATGTGAGAAAGAATCAGAGTGGAAATTTTTTTGATCCTTCTTACAAAGGAATCTAATTATGAATTAATGACAGTAGTCGTTTTAGTTTACACGAAATAAATATAAGAAGGTTGTATATTAAGTACAGCTGAAAAATGTTCCCTAATGAGCTAACAAAAACACACAGAGCTAACAAAAAAAGTGTGTCAAAAGAACATTTTTCATTAGTTTTATTTATAATATTTGTGGAGAATATATTAACAATAAAACAGATACATGTATATTATGAACTTAATGATGTACTTAATGCGCAGATGTACTTGACATTATAATCAAGTGCAAAAGAACTTTTTATAACACTTTGTTATTCCATATTCAAATTAAATGATTACCAAGTCTAAATCTGTTATAGCAAAATGAGGGTCTATTTTACCAAAAGATACTATTTTGATCCGCGTTGCGCTTCCAATCAATAATTTTAGTCCTTATGAGGACTGTTTCTCTTTCTCTTCCTTTAGCATTATTCGATGGAAGAATTGATGGATATAGCAATTGTTCTTGGTATTTATATACGGTCGAATTCTTGTCGAAATACTATCACTGTAATTATTTCGAATATTCGAGTTGTGATTCGATTTGGTCGTTGTGTGATAAAATCGACTTTCTGATTCCAATAAAGACGCATCGAAATCACAGATGAATTAAGAAATTGATTGCTGCTAGTGGCGGTATTAAGTCGAACTTGTTTATGGGTCAAACTAATCGGACTCGATTTGTCCTCACAACTGATGTCGGAATTTCACTGATTAAACTGAAATCCATGAGTGATAAATGTTTATCGATTATTTTATTAATGTGAGTTGTCATTAAATCGATTTCAATACAAACTTCTTCAAATTCAACACAATCGGAAACGGAAAACTTTATTTTTTAAAAATTGTGCGGTGATTCCGCTTATTTACAATCTTTTTAAACAACAAACTTTTAACAATAATTCATCTATATATATATATATATATATATATATATATATATATATATACATTTTTTTCTTCATACCGAAAAATTATATTTTCCCGGAATTCTTCACATTAGAAATTTAAATTTGATTTAACTTTAAATTTTAGCTTTACTAAAATTTCTAACAGTTATTTTATTTAATTTATTTTTAAAAAACATGTTTCTTTAATTAATTCTGCTTAAGTTCGATCAAGATGTAAATAATTTCGACCATTTTCTCCCCCCATTGACCGAACTTAAGCCAATTTATATTATTTTATTTATTGTTTTAGTTTTCTTTTATTTATTCATTTATAGACATACACATTTGCAGTTTCTGGTATTTTCAGTAAAACTGAATCCGAGCGCTGTTGTGGTGATTTTTCTTTTTTCATCATTTTCCTTTTCTTTCGACACTATTTACGGTTGTTTCTCCCATTTTTCATCACACTCATGTAGGAACTTTGGTCCTTTCCACCATAATTCACAACTTACAAGTTCCTCAGCGGATATTCCCTTAGAAAGGATGTCAGCTGGGTTTTGTTTCGTCCCTACATATTGCCAATTTTCTACTCTCGTCTTTCTCTGTATCTCCCCAATGCGGTTCGCCACAAAGGGTTTGTAATATTTGCTTGGCTGCTTTATCCAGTGCAACACAACCATACTATCCGACCACAACCAGATCCTCGTTGTCTGGATCCCCAGAGCTTCCTTCACTGTTTCTGCTAGTTTTGCTCCTTCCATTGCCGCCATTAATTCAAGTCTTGGGATGGTCATTACTTTTGTAGGTGCCACTTTTCCTTTTGCTATCACAAATTTTGATTGGAATTTATTTTCAATTTTTTCTCACATTATTAAACATTATCTTTGGTCAAAAATTGTTTTATAATTGGTCCAAAAAATAAAATGCATTTAACATTTTTCTTGGAAAAATTAATCATAGTTACACACTTCATATCGATAATAGTGGTGAATATTTTGGTTGAAATTCGATATTTGCGGTGACATTTGATTATTAATTTTACATATATTATGTAAAATATTACCGGAATCGCATTCCGTTTTTGAGAAATTTTTTACAAAGTAGCCTTTTTTTAATCTAAATATTATAATAAAATATTTAAAGAAATTTCAATTTGTATAAATTTGTATTTAGTTTCGAATTTGTCTTTGCGATTTGAAATATTTGTTGACAAAGATCGAAAATTGTTTAAATATTTGGTTAAATGTTTTCAAGGGTCAAACGTTTGGATTTCTGGCTTCAAATTGTTCGGTTTATTGTTTTGAGTCTTGGATTTCGACTTGTTGTGGGAGTAACAAGGAAACACAACATCATTTTTGTATTGTCTGTATTATCAATTGCAATGAATTGTCATTTGGATACTCAATATATCAAAGCATGTTTTGAAAATAATTCTCTACCCCTGCGCAAAAAAATTGATGAATCCCCACATGTCCAATTATCATAATAACGGAGGGATAACATTTCTGAGAATGTAAATATTTTTAAATTATGTGCATTCAATTTAAGAATTATTGGAGAGAATGATATGGGAATTGTGGGATCTATTAATGCTAAAAAAAATTCCATTTCAACAATGTTTTTAAAGTTTTTAAACGATTTAATTACGGTGCAATTAATTATTGTTCCTGTAATCTTTGAGATAAATAAAACTTACATTTATTATTATTCTTCTGATTTAATTAATTTTTTAAATAATTATTTTTAATTTACATGAAGAATATTTTTTCGAAAAAATCTGTAAGAATAGATTTTTTTTAAACAATGTTTGGAATGATTTAATTTGTTTTATTTACAATAAACTAAAAAAAACATTGAAAGAAAAACAAAAAAATAATCAGACTAATTAATTTTTTGTTTAGATTTAGATTAATTGAATTAAATAATGAAAATAACTTGTATTATATTTCTAACAATATATATTAAAAATCTGTCTTGTCACTATAAAAATAATAATAGTATAATTATTAAACAAATTTAAATAAAATATTGACAAAAGATTAACCTCTAAATATTCTCTTTTAATTATATTTATATGTATTATTAACCCTTAGTTGACCGTCGCTACCATCAATCACCAGACCAAATATGGACTCTATTTCCAACTCTATTTTGCTGGTGTGGTCGCCATATTAACAACATCACAATTTGAATGCAAACATTTATTTACAACACAAACAGATTCTTCACAACAATTTTCAGAGGTCATCTTTCCTTGATTGATATAGTTTTTGATTACATATTCAAATATGAAAAAAATCAATAAATGGGAAATTTTGAATATTACATTTTAATTTCTCATAATTTTATTGGATAAAAAGACGTTATGTAATTTTTTAAATAAACATTAATTTTTAAAATAAACAAATAAACACAATTTAAAAATATATTTTAGAATAATATATTTCGACGGTTTAACCGTCATCAACAGATCACTGATTATGTTCTTTTTTATTGCTTTTATATAAGAAAACAATAATTATACAATCACTTACGTAAGTCTCATCGAAAACTCTTAACAAATTAGTTGAGAGTGCTGTTTGAACATTGATATTAGGATCACATGATCTTATCAATAATGCTTCACATGACACTCTCTCCCAATAATTCTTAAAATGCTTGTACAAAATCTTAAAATCATTTATGCTCATATTACATTTACACGTTTTTTTATGCTCGGCAATATTACTCTTTCCCCCTTTTTGACTGTGTTCTTGGACTCGTTTGCAGAGATGACGGGCAGTCTCTCCGATGTATGTGGCATTGCACCCATTACATGTGTATTGATAAACAATGTCCGAACACAATCCTAAAGGAGTATGTGATTTATTGCGAAACATATTCTCAACTTTAAATGATTGAGAAATAATTTTTAAATTTAAAATGTTATTTGTTGATTTCAAGATCGAATTCTTGAGGTGTTTAAAACCCTCGGAGTAAGGTAAGCTTAAAGTATACCCATGTGTAAAGCAGTTTTCAATGTTTAAACTATTAATTTTTTCATTTTTGATTTTTTCTTTTTCGATTATTTTATCTACAGTCTTGCGAGTGAGTCTGTCTATGATGGACTTAGAGTAACCGTTATTATTCAATAACTTGGTCAATGTATCAATACTTTTAATAGATTTTGAAAACGTGGAAGAAAGAGACCAAGAGCGGCATAACAAACCTTTGATCATATTCCTTTTATATTTAAACTCACAAAAACTGTTTATGGAGGTGTACAAACCAGTATCAGTTTTCTTTCGATTTATTTCAGTTCATAATGATCATTTTTCCTTTCAATTAAATCAATGTTCAAACAGCACTCTCAACTAATTTGTTAAGAGTTTTCGATGAGACTTACGTAAGTGATTGCATAATCATTCATTTCTTATATAAAAACAATAAACAAGAACATAATCAGTGATCTGATGATGACGGTTAAACCGTCGAAATTATTATCCTAAAATATATTTTTAAATGGCGTTTATTTGTTTATAATAAAAAATTACCATCTTTTTAAAAGTTTATTTGTAATTTTTAAAATATATTAAATTTAATAAGTTAAAATCGTTTACTGAAAATATTAATAAAATTCATAATTATCAAACTTTAATTAATTAGTACTTAAAATTAATATCATTAAATTAATTTCATTAGATTCAAATAATCAATCAATAAACATATCAATCCCATCTGAGTAGGAGATTCACAAATCTAAACAGCATACAAACAACAAACTTACAACATTCCAAATTATCCCTCACACTAATGATTTGATTTTATTTTTACACATTCATAATTAAAATAAAATAAAGTAACTTTAAAAATTGAAAAAAATAATTAAACTAATAAATGACCAATATAGAGTAATTTTATTCTAGCACGAAAAAGTACGGATGGTCAACTAAGGGTTAATAGAGTTAATAATTAATAAAAGTTAATAAATAAGTGATATTATCTTTACTGTTATTGATTTATTATTTATACACTTTAATGCCATTTTAATAAAACGAATTAATATATTATGTATCATAAATGTATTCAAACATCAATGACAAAAATTTATCAACAAAATGATGACATTTTTAATAACATATTTAAAAAGATAAGATAAATATATGTATGTACTAAATGCACAGTTGATAAACATGAAATATGTAACCCTATTATATTATATTTATATATTATGATCGTATTTTCTATTTACTTCTTTATGTATAGATTGTTCCTCAAGCGGTTCCTAAGAATATTCAAAACATGATATGCGATTCCTAAATCAAAAGACCAATTCCAAACTAGGTTAAATAGGTAGTTTACCATAAATACTCTATATTTTCTTCATAAAACCCTTTAGTATAAAGAGATGTAATGGTTGGCTTTCGATGTAATTTAGTTTTTTATTCTCCACTTATCCTAGTGACGTGGTTATCAAGAAAAGAGAGTTTATTGTTATTTTCCAATTTTAGAGTAAATTGCATATTCGAATGAAGACCATTAGTTCTATGAGGGGTAGACTTCTAAATATCAAAAGGTATCATAAATATATCTTTTATAAAACACAGGTTTTTTCCTCCTAAAAATTTATACCAAATTTGTTTCGAATGGGGAACCCATTGTGACTTCATCTTTTTGAATTATTTAGATTGTAAACAACCAACTTCTTCAATCATATTTTTCCAAACATGGTTTTTTTCAGGGCTGCGGAGTTTGAGTCGGAGTCGGAGTTAGAGTCTAAGTCGCAGACGTGAAACTCGACTCCGAACAAAATAATAACAGATATTATAAATTGACCTAAAAAGGAGTCGGAGTCGGACAATTTTAGTCCGACTCCGCAGCCCTGTTATTTCTATTTCATTGAATAAATGTTAAGTTGGATAATGGAAAGACACAATATAAAAAGAAAACGTTGGTTCCAGATAAAAATTAAAGTTGATAGGAGAATTGATACGACGACAAAAGGGAAATAGAGAAAATATTAAATGAAATGACTAATCTAATTTTGATCACTCAACTCACTTGAAACGAATAAATAATGAATACACCAATTTTAGATTATAAATTATAATAAACAATATAAAGTAGCAAATTAAAGAGCTCGGATCACATGATAGGATAGAAGGGAATAGGATAATCAGGTAAAATAATAATAAGTCTATTGAGGTAAGATACGAGCGAATTGTTGTCACAAGAAGATTTTCACAGCTCGGCCTGTAATTTGTTTCACTTCACACGTTACTTCGTTCGTTATCTTCTCATCTTCTTGCTTGACCACTTAATGAACGGTCTCATGACAAAGACTGGGCAAAAGCGATAACTAAGCGATAAGCGAACATAAGAAAGACGGCTCATACAATAGGATAATTTATTAAAGAATTGGTTGAATACAATTTAGGGATTTTTTTAAATGGGCCAAAGATTCATCAAACCTTATGAAGTTATATCAACACAGTCTCTCCGACTCGAGATCCTCTTTTTCTTTTTGTTTCCCTTTTTATTTTTTCAGACTTGCATATTCATTCCTTGAGCTTACGTAATAATTTATTAAAAAGATTTGCTGGAATGTATAACCTCGAAAATATTAAATAATATGATACAAAAGATAATTAAGCTTCAGTCACTTAAATGCAAATCATGGTTTACGGATGGTTAATCTAAAACTATCTTCTAAACTTTAGAAGGAAGGTTAAATAATTTGTTTCCTTTTTGTCAAGAGATTTTTGTTGAAGTTTGGTAGAAGTATAAATGTCAATAATATTTTTTTTCTTTAAATGGTGTTTTTAAATTAACATTTACAACTATTTAGTTTTTATGTGCCGTCAAATCGTGTACTTTTACTCTCTAGAAAAATTTTAATAAAAAAACATTCTTCAATTAATGAATTCCGTGAGAAAATCTTTTTTACAGTTCTTCAAAGGATGAAATTAATTTATTTCGTGATTTTTGATTAATTAAATAAAACAAAGTAATTGTTATAATTGCTGGTTCAATTACTTTTTTTTATCCAAAATAATTATTAGTTTTTTTTGTTGAAAAAAATGTGTATTGAAACTTCTTTTCAAAAATTTTTATCTTTTAATTTGAGAAAGAATGAAAAGTTGCAAGGTTATTTTCTGATCTCCAAAAACATTTAGAGGAAAAATAAGAAAGAGGTCGACCATTGGATTATGACAATTAGATACTCCTGGCAGCCATGGAAGAGGACAATGGTTTGTCAACCCAAACGTGTGCTTGCAGAAAAAGAGTAGCATTGCTGTCGCAAAGGCAATCGCCCACTTGGAGGCCATCACAAATAACATATGATATTGGTATCTAGAAAAAGGTTAAGTGATACTACAAAATAATCTTAAACTACGAAAATGCCCTTTCAAATTTTGAGTGTCAAGAAGTAAAATCCATACCCACCATATTTCCCCACGCACTATCACATTTACCGCACGCTAAAAATGGCAAGCTTGACAGGTTTATAAAGATTTAGATCACTTAACACTATGATAGTAGCAGCCCAAAATGTTCTTTGTGGGGTTGCGCAGCTTGGTAAGATATCTTTCGGTAGAAATTATGAATTCAATCTTGGTGTAAAATGTAAAAGTTGACTATTTTTGAGTGATGAGCATCTGAAAGTATATTGGCTAAAGCCGACGCGACCGTCAGTGTT
Organism: Girardia tigrina; assembly: GCA_001938485.1. Lineage (NCBI taxonomy): Eukaryota > Metazoa > Platyhelminthes > Tricladida > Dugesiidae > Girardia > Girardia tigrina. Next base: position 75,961 of record MQRK01251761.1, on the reverse strand, counting down.
AATAATCAATGTCAAAAAAGGATTGTTTCTAAGAACCAAAACTTTCTGATCAAAAGAATCAATCGACTACCAAGCAAATTGGAAGCAGTAGTGGAAATGGGATAATTTAGACTGATAATTTTAGCAAACTAATTAACATAAGCAATTTTAATAGATTTTTTTAGTTATAGAAATCGAATGTATTAAGAAATTTATATATAATTTACAAAAAATATGACTGAAATTAAATCTGTTTAATTAATGGAATTTTTGTTCGGCAAAATACACTTATGTAACTCCACTTGAACCATTAATTATTTGACTTTGCGAGGACCCTCTTTGATTTTAACTGTAAAAATCGACCCTAGAAGCAATTTGCTGTTAGACAAATGTTTTCAATCAAATTACTTTGATAAAAAATAAAATAATATATTATTCGAATTCCACTATTCGACAGTTAATAAGTTAGAAAAATATAGCCAGATATATTTACATCAATTTTAATTCAGTAATTGAATGCCGGATGTTTTAATTATGCTCTTTGATGACAAATTTTGTACTTCTAAAGTATTATTTATAATAGTCTTAACTTCCAGACAAAAGTGGTCCCATGAGCTTCCCAAAAAGAAGCGATTTGTTCCAGACTGGAATTGCTTACGACTTGTTTTCCTAACAAAATTGAGTAAGATTAAAAATCAATATTAATATGTTTTGTGATGGCCAAATTTATTTAATTAAAACAATTAGAAAATAAGAATGGTTTTTCTATTATTCTTAAAGTTTTACAGTATTAATAATAATAAAAAAATACATTATCATTATCATTAAAATAAATAAAAATATAAATACTTTTTTCAATTTGTTATTGAACCATTTGGCAAAGACCGTCTGTTGGGCATTTATTTGTTCAGCTGAAAAAAAAATAAAAATAATTTTATTTGAATAAAAAATAATTATATTTAAAATTAATTATTATTATAATTATTACTTTTATTATTACTATTAAATATTAATATCATTATTATTGTTATTATTATTTATAATATTAATTGTTAGTAACTAAGAAATGTTATAAAAATGTTTAAATCATGTTAAATTAAATATAGCAATTAAAAAGTAGAAATTTTTAAAAATATATTTGATAATTGTAGAAGACATTTTAAAATTAATAAAATATAATGAAACTATTAAATAATTGTTAAAAAATAAATAATTTTTATTAAAATTATCAAATTTGATTAAAGGTAATTATTAGAGAATGATAATAGAGTTTTTTATTCATAGAATTTCACCAAGTATTAAGTATTTGATAATATTATCGTAATTTTATGTTGATAAAATTTATTCAAGGCAAAATTTATAAAAGTAAAATAAAATCAAATATTAATATTATAAGTATTTTTATTTAATACCGGATTGAGATTTATGAAACAAATTGTTTCTTAATAAACGTACGTGTGTTTAAATATTAGTATTAATCATTGTTGTCAAAAACTGTATATTAAAATAACATTTGTATGTCGGAATTAACTTTTAATAATAATTCTGAGGATGTTCCAAGAATATCTAACAATAATAATATGATTATAATTATTATTAATAATATTGCTTTCATTACTATTATTAATTTTACTATTATTATTATTGTTATTATTATTTTTATTACTATTATAGTTATTTTCGCAGTTACCAAGTGCTAGTAATCAATGGTGCAAATGATGGATTGTGTGCAGACACTAAATTCGGTAATCATTTGCAATGATAGAAATAATGCAAATAATTGCATAACAGAGATTATTCTATGACAACAGGTTGCACTTCTGTAATGAATCTGTAATTCTCGGCGGTGCCGACCGCGATGTTCATCGTTTAATTTATGCGATCGCTACTGAATTCCATAGCAAATCATTTTATATTACAACTGCGGTTGAGAATCGCTTTTTATTAATTAAAAAATATTCTTCTAAAGAAAGACTCAATTCGAAATTGTGTTAGAATCAATTTGTCCATTCAGGATTTGTCTTGTTACAACAATAATAATATTGTTTATTCCATTAACTTTTTTAAGTAAAATTTGGTGAAACTGCTTTCATGAAATACAAATTCTTTTCCTGATTTGTTCTTAAAATATAAGAAATTAATTAAAAAATAGAAAAAGTGAAAACTATTTGTTTTATTTTGATAAACCTTCAATTGATGAGCAACGTTACACAAGGTCTAAAGTTATTTATTAAATCATTCTTATTGATTTTATTTATAGTTTGTTAATAGGTTTGAACTTATAAAATAGTAAAATGGTTTAAACTCAATAAAATAAATATATTTTTATTCACTATCTCGAAGAAGTCTCCGGCTGACCAAAGCCAGACCTCTTTCTGGGTTTGGCTTTTTAAAATGATAGAAGATCCAAAGCAAGTTAAAGTTAAACTAAATTATTTCGCCTATTATTTTAAAGCTACAAAGGTGTTTATGTTGCCAAACTTTTCAATAGAAAAAAACTATTTTTGCAACCAAACAAAATCATTACAATAATGTAAAAGAAAACCAGGAAATGAGACACTGTACTTTTATAATATAGAATATTTTTGTAGGTACAGCATAATTTATTCACATATATATATATATATATATATATATATATATATATATATATATATAA
>MQRK01251761.1:19085-54761 GCA_001938485.1 Girardia tigrina | reverse complement strand
AGATCTTGCTTCTTGTCACTACGCCAAAGCAAGTCTGAAGTGCTTAGAGGACAACAAAATTCCATTTGTCAAAAAAGATTCGAATCCACCTTGTGCTCCCCAAATACGCCCAATTGAAACGTTTTGGGCTCATTTAAAGGAGAAGGTGTATGAAAAGGGTTGGACTGCCGATTCTGAAGACCAGTTGATTCGCAGAATCAAAACTAAAGCAAAGCAGTTTAACAATTTATATTTTAGGACATTATTTGCAAATTTTAGACAAAGAATAATGCTTGCTAACTCTTATGACTCTAATAGTTTGATATAATAAAATAGTTATTGTGTTATTATGATCCAGTCTTTGTTCAGATTTCCGTCAATTTGAAGGTCTAATTAAAAAGTTATGATGGTTTTAAAACTTGTGCACTTTTTTAGTGGACACACCTTATCACTCTCAATTGAATTTAACAATTAAAAATGCTATTTTGATTATTATTTATGATTATTTATACTTATTGATTGGCATGGATTTGGTTTTTGGAGAAACAAGTAAAGGAAAGAAGACTTTTCTTTACAGATGTTTCGGGTTGTTGTGTACCTCAACATGTTAACAGAAAAAAATATAACAAAACCTCTTTTTATTTCCATGTAAAAAATTACTTATTTTGTGATGTCGGAAAAACTATTTTTTCTTGTAAAAATTATTTATCAATGTAAAAATTTTATGAAAGTTTTACACTGATATCAATAAAAAAACAAGGTTATTGTTTTATGGAAACAATGTATTGGGTTTTTCGGAAAGTCATTTCATTTTTTTAATACTTGTTTTAAATCTATTTTTTATATTAATAATCATTAATAATTATTGACTATATTATTTATTTTATCATTTGGTCATCAAGGTTAGATTGGGAAAATTTTGGAATAATTAAGAACATTTATATTTGATTTTTGATCTATCAAAGATGGAAAGCAAGAATCAGCATTTACGGCATGTATTACTTTTTTACTTCCGAAAAGGTAAAAATGCTGTACAAGCAAGAAGAAAATTACGCGAAGTGTATGGAGAAGATGTGTTGACAGAACGCCAATGCCAAAACTGGTTTAAAAAATTTAGATCCGGAAATTTTGATGTTGAAGATTCTTCATGTTCCGGAAGGCCCTTTGAGGCCGACGAAGACATAATAAAGGCATTAATTGATTCAAACCGGTGAATAACAACTCGCGAAATTGCCCAGACATTACATTTATCTAATTCGACCGTCCATGATCATTTGAACCGCCTATGTTTTACATCAAAACTCAACACATGGATTCCTCATAATCTTACCGAACGAAATTTATTCAGTCGTTTAGACATCTGCGATATACTTCTCAAACGTCAAGAAAATGATCCATTTTTGAAGCGTATCATCACTGGAGATGAGAAATGGGTAGTCTACAATAATGTAAAACGCAAGAGATCTTGGAGTAAAAAAGATCAACCTTCTCAAAGCACTTCGAAAGCTGACATTCATCAAAAAAAAGTGATGCTATCTGTTTGGTGGGATTTCAAAGGAATCGTATTTTATGAGCTTCTTCCCGACAAAACTACGATCAATTCAGACGTCTACTGTCATCAGCTGGACAAATTAAATGAATCCCTTAAACACAAAAGGCCAGAATTGATCAATAGAAATGGTGTAGTGTTTCACCAAGTGTTACAAGTTTGGTAACTCGCCAAAAGCTTTTACAACTTGGAAGGAACATCATGCCTCACCCATCATATTCCCCAGACCTCGCACCTTCTGATTATCATTTGTTCCGGTCTCTACAAAATTATTTAGATGGTGACACTTTTGGATCAAATGAAGATGTTAAAAATTATCTGGAAAAGTTTTTTAGCAGCAAAGAACAAATATTTTATGAACGTGGAATCATGTCACTGCCAGGAAGATGGAAGAAGGTATTGGACCATAATGGTCAATATGTATTTCAATAAAATATGCTGCAACTTCAGGAATTGTGAGAATGAAAACTCAGTTGCAGGGTGAAATCATGACCTTCAGTCACTCTTTCAATGTCATCACCAGACAACCTGGAAGTTCAAAAATGGGATCAGACAGGACGTGAGAAATAAGTTCCGATGCTGCTTCATGGTGTTACCGGCGTATGACACACAGCTGAGGAAAGATATCGTACTTTGAATGAAAGAGTAAAAAGAGCTGTGACTCCCTATAATCGTGTTGAGGTACTTGTATTTCTATGTGCGATGGCTCATATGCCACACTCCTGAAAGTACATGTTTATTTAATAATAATATTTATTGGAGAAATGTCTCGGGATTGAGTGTCCTCGTAACATAATAACAAAAGCGGTTCATCTTCCATGAGATTATTGTTCAACAAACTGTCATTAATTTTAACAGAGTTGAATATTATTGGAACAGTTTAGAACGAATCTTGAACATTATTTTCTAATTCCGAATTTCGCAAGTGAAGATTTTTTTTTAAATTTAGTATGTTGAGCTTAGTATTTGAGAATGCGCTTCTTCCCCCAAGATGGAAAATTAATATTTTGGATGTTCGTGACGATTAATTGTTTGAGCATCATTTATATTTTAAATTACAACATAAAATATTAAAAAAATTAAACTATTAAAAACTTTAGATATTTTAATATTAAAAATTCTGATTGAATAAATAAGTTTAAACTGAATTTTAAATATATTAAACAAAAGCTTTTAAATAAAATCTGAAAATAATTTAAACGTATAAAATGAAAATTGGTTCGAACAATTGTTTAAAACGATTTATTATCAAAATTCTTATCAATTTAGCTAGATGTCGAATTATGAAAGTTTTACTGAGAATAGTTCCTAAGACAATTGAAATTATGATATCAATAAAAAATCATATCTTAATAGTCAGCATATCATAAACTGTCACACAACTAATATTGAACGTCTCAGCCAAGTATTTTCTTCAGGATTTTCTTGATTTTGACACTGATCTTTTCAATTCAAACAATCTTACATCTTTTCAATTTCTGAAGGCCTTCCTGATATTTCATCGTCTAACTTTTTTTCAGATGTTTTTCATTTTGTACTCAGTTGTAAGCTTTTCTAAATCTTCATTATGTCTAGTTCACATTAGACTTCAGATAATTATTGCAATTTTCTTAAAACAAAAAACAGAATAACACTGTGTTTTTTTTAACATTTGTGAGCAATTTATTTCAGCAAATACACTATAATACTTCCAAACTGAGTTCTTTGAAAGACGTGGTTTTTGATTTACCCCTATTAGAAACAAAAATTTTACGAACTGTTCTGAGTTTTGGAATATTTGCAAAGCCATAATTCTCAATAAAAATTTGCAGTCGATTTTGTAAATTGATTACGCACACAATTTCTTCGGATTATATCTTTTTTTCTGCGATGAACTGATTGGTGACCAGATCAAGCTCTTGTCATGAAATCAGGACGTCATTCATAACGCTGTAGTATTCTAGAAACTGTTGTCCGATTGATTCTTAATAATGTTGCTATTACAGTTTGAGTTAGGCCTCATAACGTGAACATCTGGATGACAAATTTTATCTAATGATAAATTAGCTGTCTTTCGCATGATTTCAGAAACGTTTATGAATTTATGACGAAACATGATAAAAAAGTTTGAAAGAAATTATTAAAAAAATAATTTTATTGTTATTATATAACTCACTTTTTGCAGTATTATTAAGAATTTATGTAAATTAACTTGAAATTTGTTTTTCTGATGTTATCTTGTGTTTCATCGTAAATTTTTAAAGGAGTGTGCTAAACTTTATTTAACGATTTTATTTTCTATATTAAGAACATTAATTTGACTTCATATTTTTATTTTCACAACAATTTTGATTGTCCTTAAGATAATCTTTGTCAAAGCTTTCGTACGAGTGCATTCTAAACTAAATTGATTAATAAATTAATTCCTATTATTTTTATAACAAATGGAGAAATAAATATTTTGTTAAAATAATCTACTCAAAACTTATTGGATAATAATTAAAATTATTATTAATTATTTAAAAAATATTAATTTTATTTATTAAAAATTGTAAAAATTAATTAACTTATTTATAATTTTAAAATTATTTGAAATTAGAAATAAATTTTAACATTACATATTTTTAGATAATAAGAATTCAAATATTAATCATCCATCTGGGTAGGAGAGACACAATTCAAAATCAACATACACATTCAAACACAAAACATCAAACATTTAAAATATTCCTCACAATGAAATTGGAATTAAAATCTTTCTTCAATAATATAAACCTGATGTAATTAAAATAATCAAGCCATTTGAAGCTAAAAAGTTTTATTTTAAAACAATCAGAATTTATGACTTCTTAAACAATGCTTTTTATGCCCAGAAGAATAGTTGCTTTACATAGAAAATATTGTGCAAAAGATATTCTCAAAACTTTAAAATTTTGTACATTTATTTTAAGAATTATTAGGACAGAGTGATATGTGAAGTGTTATCTTTGGATACTGAATTAATATTCAAACTCAACTCTTTCAACTTTATTGGTAGTTAATAAATGTGGTACTGATGAAATATTTATTATACAATAACTAAATACCCTATTTAAGTAACTTGAGGTTATTGAACTAACGAATTAATAGCAATCCGGGCGGGAGTTACGTTAGTTGTCAGTCATGAGTGTGGGAGTAGAGAAAAGTGATGGATTTGAAGAAGCATGCTTGTAAGTGAGGGTAGTGCCAAATCTGTGGAGGTGTCAAGTAGTCGTGTGGAATGACCAAGTGTATATGATGACAAGGTTGGGGTTCGGTGTGTCCATCACACTGAAAGTCATGCCTAAGATAGTCGAAACTATGCTCAATGTATTTAATGTAGAAAGCTCTTGTAATTTATATGAGGTGGAAACTGTTTGGGTTGGAGTCTAAAGTGATTGAAAGGATTGACTTAGATAAATATGTAAGGGTGTTTGAATGTAAAAAGTAATTGCAGTGAAAAAGAGACAATGTTATTGTAACCAGAAATCTTGATAAAGTTATGCTACGGAGATGTATATGGAGTCTTAGGGGAATGGATAGGTCACATACCAATCGCGGGATGGTTACAGGTTGCTTGTGTGTACATTCAAGGACTGATAACAAAATATAAGATCAGATAGGATGAAGCGGTGCCGAAAAAGATTAGAAAAAATCAATAAAATTAGTCATATGTTGAGGATTGTTTGTTATTATGTAACAGGCAAGTGGTTGTTGGATTGTAATGATATTGTGATTATTTTTACAATTGCAAGTAGTATAACAATGTGCGTGTTTCTTTGTGTTAAGGGTGATATTACTAAGAAAATATGACGATACAAACCACATTAATATAAGTGAACTGAATATGAATGATACGACCATTGGGATATAAATATCGCGATAACTTGTGGCTTTTATAAGTTCAATCTGATGAGGGATTCAGCAACAGATATATGGATGGCTCATGTCTGTATTGAAGAACACACAACTCCAGAACCCGCACATTATCTGAACATAGTATATTATATAGTATATTTTCAGAATTTGGGCCATCTAAACATTTCTTTTCTGACAATGAATCTGCTTAAGTAAGTTCCACAATGAGACAGTAATTTACTGTCAGTAAAGGAATAAATGGAAAATTGAATAAGGTTTTTCATCAGCTTATCGACATCAAGGAAACTGGTTGTGTGAGAGAAACCACTGCACCATAAAGACAATGTCAGTAAGATCTAAAAGAATGATCATTGAATGTGTGTTTTGTTATAATAGCACAACATATAGAGATGCGAGTTGTATAAATTGATATTTCATGAAAAATCTTGAATGACTGTAATACGAGATGAGTGTCAACTGAAATATAATTTCATTTGAAAATGTAACTAAACACGTTCGTGAGGAGAGCAACGAAAATTCAAGAATCTACTGAAGTTGAATATGATGATTACACCACAGGTAGCGATGACGAAGTTGGAAGTCAGGTACCTCACATAATAGGAATTGATTGCCATCATGGAAGGGATGAAGCAGTAGCTCTAGAAATAATTAAAGATTCTACAAAACGACCGATGCGAGTACAGAAGCAACCTAAACATCTAGATGACTACGTGAGGGGATCTTGAGATCATGGGGGAGTGTAGTGAAATATTTGGCATTATATTTGTTTAAATAAAAGAAATACTGTAGATATTAATAAATCACTCTTAAAAATCATATTATTAATTTGTAACAACTGTAATTAATTATTAATAATAAATATTCATTTTAATTATTGACTTTAAGTACTTAAAAGTAACTTATTATCGATGATTATAATGAGATATAAGTGATGGTAATAACATATAATTATAATAATAATGTGATTCAGTTATGTTTAAAGAAAATTATAACAAGTATCAACTGCAATGATTTATCGGCAGAAAACATTAATAAAATATATTCATCATAAATTTATCTGAGGTAATTTGATTAAAGTATTTCCGATTAAATTGAATCAATAAGAGCGAATCAGGGAGTGCTGATATTGTGATTATATTTGCGATAATAATTACATTTGTTAATCAGGAATTCCGTTAGATCACTTAAATTTAACCAAAGGATAATAGACATTGCTGAGTCAATTACACTAATTATTGAATGATAAACAAGTATTGCTGCTAGTGTTGCCTGGTGTTGAGCGATTCAGTTGTGTTCGGTATAAGAGAATGGATGATGTTCCTCGTCTGTGTCAATGATCTTAGGAAAATAATACTTGCTGGAGACTTATTTCATCACTTCAATTGATAATCAGAAACATTTCTAAGCACTTATCATAATCCACTTTACACTTCGTTCCTATCACCTTTACATTTACATCAACCCATTTTGTTATAAGTTACATTGTTCTAGTAAAATAGAATTTTCCTTTCTGATTTTCGACATCTTAGATTTTGAAATTATAATGATTTTTCAACGGCGATTGAAATGTGTTTGTCATATCTAATGTTCTTGGTAAATACTCGAATTATAATCTACAACTAGATATAATAATGAATTGCAAATGACGGTTCTACTTTTGACAGGTCGATGGAACGATTTAGCTTAAATAAACTTTGACGAATTCATCCGAGAATATCTTAAGACAATAATAAATAATCATGAATTATAGAGAAAATATTTAAAACCCATCACGTTTTGAAACCTTTTTGAGCTTTTTTTAATTGTACGACGTTCATTTAAATGATGTTAATTTATCACTTTAATATTCTCCAAGTATTTTATGTATTTAACAATTAAATTAACAATGTACTTAAATAACAATCAAAATTAATAGAAAAGTTTATAATTACTGATTTACAGTAAAAATTCTCTATAAAGTTCCCTCTTTATAAGATGTAATTCTCTATACGGAACAATATTTTTTAGTTTTCTCGGTCCCAAATAACTCATTTGGGACTGTTAATTGTTTATGATCAAACTTTAACTGATATCACACATATGTTTATAGCAAGTATAAGGTATTTCATGTATTATTTATCCTATTTATTTTGAAAAAGTAAAATAAAATACAACCTTTTAATGAAATGATTTATTAAATTAACACACACACATATATGTATATGTATATATTACTAGTTTTAGTTTCAGTTTTACGGAAAATTGATTAAATAATTACCAAAAATAATTAACGTCAAATTAATTACGACTAGAAGTTTTAATTGTTTCAAATGCGTCTTCAGTTTTAAATGTTTTAATAATAAATTATAATTTATAATTGCTAATAGTCCATGTAACGTTCGATGTAACGTGTATGTGTGTGTGTTACGACAGCCTTTGAGAATTACCCCAAAGAATCACTTCGGTGCTTGGAACATTTTCAAATTGTTGACTTTTTACTATTTTTGTTCGGTTCATTTTCATATTTAAAAATCTTTGACAAGGAAAAATTGTTTTTCAAATGGATTCAGGATTTTTTTAATCTTTACGATTTTTTTATCAAATTTTTTTATGTGATCAGTAATTGCTATTTGAATAATCAGGCAAATTCATTATTTATCATCGACAAAACAAAATCGATAAATACATCTATTAAAAACACCAATTTGACTTTTCATATTTTTATTTAAACAACAATTTGGATTGTCCTTAAGACAATCTTTGTCAAAGCTTTCGTACCTTTGCATTCTAAACTAAATTGATTAATGAATTAATTCTTATTATTTTTAGCAAATGGAGAAATAAATATTTTAATAAAATATTTACTAAAAACTTATTGGATAGAAATTAAAATGATTATTAATTATTTAAAAAATATTATTTTGATTTATTTATTAAAAATTGTAAAAATTAATTAACTTATTTAAAATTTTAAAATTATTTGAAATTAAAAATAAATTTAAACATTACCTATTTTTAGATAATAAGAATTCAAATATTAATCATCCATCTGGGTAGGAGAGACACAATTCAAAATCAACATACACATTCAAACACAAAACATCAAACATTCAAAATATTTCTCACAACATCAAAAAATATATTGTCAAAAATATCAAGTAAATAAAATTAGTAAGTTATTTTTAAATTCAAATCGTTGAAAATAATTCGATTAATCAATAAAACAAGTTTCATTAAAAATTCGTTTTTCAATGTTTTCAGTCGAAAATTCGTATTAATTCCTAACACAAAATCTTAAATTAAATCGTAAATTCGAGCAAAAATTCAATCACAATCACTGAAAAAATGCAAAATTGAATTTCAATTACATAACGTATTCCATGCAATCAAATTTTTTTAAATCAAAATTTTAAAACTTGACGAAACAAAAAATAACTTGACCTAATAAAACATCCGTGGATCTAAATTCAAAATCATGAAATTAATGATTATTCATTTTGAGATAACTAATAACTCTGGTTGGTTAGCCAATCAGAACTTTCTTTCCACACACCCAAAATGCTCGGCAGATTTGGTCAATCCAACCTTGGAGAAAGAAAACTTTGTTCGGGGTTTAAATTCAAATTTCAACTTACAATTTGAAAGATAATTATTAACATTTTAAATAAATTTTCGAACTTTTTTAAAGTTAATTTTATTATTTTATATACTTATTTACATTTGAACTAAGTTAACCAAGGAGTTGTAATTAACATTGATGAACTTAGTTATAAAAAAATCAAACGATTGATCAATGGAACTCAACCATTATGTAAAGTAACTTTAATAATTAAATAAGATAACCTCCGATTAATAATTAAACCAAAACTTTATACATATACCGTACGGTAGACCAACAATACACTAGCCAAAAATCAACACGAATTCACAAATCTCAATAAAACTTTGAATTCAATGAATATAGTAATGTCAACTTGTCAGCCGGTTTGGTCACAAATGTCAAAACGATAAAACGGTTGACTAAAATGCTCGGAGATAATTTTATATCTTCGCTGGTAAATAATATTAATTTGTGATCAAAAAATTGATTTTTTTTTAAATTTCGAATTTTTAATTTAAATTTTATCTTATTGTCATAATATAACGTGACCGTTCAAAACTGGACCCTTATATATAATTAAATATTATATATATATATAATATATATATATTAAAATATATATATTAAACATATATAATTAAATATTAAATTAAAAAAATAAGTTTGTACAACTTTGGTTCTTAAATCATCATAGAGGTATTTGCAATAGTACCTTTTCTTAAGTTAATTAAAATTATATATTTTCAATTTAAAAAGAAAATATTATTATTTTAAAAATTCATATTCATTGAAAATAAATATTTATTTGATATATTACAAAGTAATGTAAATACTTATTTTTTTTCACTTATAAATCAGTTAAAAGTAAAAATATTTATTAAAATTCATGATGTTAGTAATATACGGCAATAACAAAACACTGAATCAGATTTTTAATAATTCAGGAATTGCACCTTTTCATCATTTTTCAAATTTTTTTTGGATTTTCCATTTTTCTTTGTCCCCCCAAAAGTGTTATTAATATATTCAATTTAGCACAACGTCCATTTTATTATAAATAGCGAAGGAATAGTGGTCAAATAGAAGGAAATTTGTTTGTAACAGAGGAATATAATTTCTATTTTTTACATATATGATTTTATATCGATTATTCGGCAAACTCTTTTTGATTAAGAATCGTGTACGCCTGAATAATTTAAATAGTATTATATTTTTAAAAATTTGATCATTATTTTAAAAAGGGTACGATCAACATTTCAATTTAAGCCTACGTATTTGGAATGAAAGCTACTATTAGCAATAATGTTATTAATAAATGATACCGATAATGCTTTAAAGAAAATCGAAATTTTACAATAGTTATGGAAATGAAAACTCTGTTCTGAAGAGAGAAGGTTTAGCTTTGTTAACAAATTATCATATGCCAATTTAATTCTCCTATTAATTATGGTACTATCTTGACTAAAATAATTAACACCTTCCAGAGCTAGTATTAGAACAGAAGCTAAGAGGGTATTGTGAGGTAACATTTATTAAAATATCATTTTGACGAAAAAACAAAAAAAATAAACAAATATCAGAAATATTTGGAATAATCAACGACGTTAATATTTGATATTTTATTATGTAATAATATGTTTTTAAATGTTATTTTTTAAAAGACATTATGTTAATCTTGTTCTAAAATTAAAATTCTAATAAATTAAAATCTCAAGGTTTCTAAATTTTTTTTGATATCAGTACAAATGGGTTATGACACAACTAATCATTCAAGATGTTTCTATTTACTATACTCATTTTTTATACGGTAAGAAGTAAAGATTGTTTATTCTTGGTACAGTATTATTATATTCCGTATTGATATTTATGGTTGAAACATCGATTATTTTTATTATTATTTAGATAAGTTCAGCCTTGTTTAAAGGTCAGTCAAACCAATTTTGATATTTTTAAAATAAATTTTGGTTTTTAGACAATTTAATTAAAAATGTTTATTGAAGTATAAATATTAAGAAAATAAAGTTTTTAATTATTCTTTATATTCTTCAAAAACTTATTACAGGTTTTTGCAATTTTACAATTTCATTTTTAATAATAAATAAGAGTAATACCGTGCAATTCATAAGTCGTCGTCTCAAGATATGGAACTATACTGCGATGTAATGTAAAACTTTTTGAATATGATATAAATGTATTACGACATGGTTTTTTACGCAGTACAACTTAAAGACATGAAAAGAAAAAGGTTTTACAATAATTGTTCAAAATGTTCACCATTTTTCTGCAAACACAAATTGCATCGCTCCACAAAATTCGTGTAGCATTTTCGAATGATGCGGTGATCGATGTCTAAATAGAATCTGGCCATTCCTGGGGTCCTCTACGACCAATCCATCTTTGTGGGAAATGTTCATCCAGCCACGTTCGCGCTGCAATGCTGAAATGCGGGGGTGCGCCATCATGTTGATACCAGTGTTGCATGTTATCCCCAACAAAAGGCAGCAACTTTTAATTCAGAACGTCGACATATCGTACCTAGTTCATTGTTTCATCGATAATACTGAAAGTTATTCCAAGGTCGTAGGAAACAGATGCCCAAACAGTTAATCCCGGCGATTTCATAGGCACACGAATCAAGTGATGTTCATTCTCTTCAGAATAATAAAAAAGATTATGCTTTCGCACATGACCATTAAGGTAAAACGATGCCTCATCAGAAAAAAATAATTCTTCTGCAATAATTCGTGCCATTTTCGTTGATTATCCAAGAACAAAATTCAATTATTCGATCTGGGTCATTTTCTGTTAACTCTTGTTGAAAAGGAAACTTGAAAGGCTTTACCTTTTCTTGCTTGAGGTAACGATGAACAGAATTATGTGAAGTACCAAGGACACGTGCAACCCGTCGTTGATTTGAAGTATCGTTTTCTTTCACATACTGAACAACACTTTCCTTCATGTGTTCATCAGATGGTCTTTCTGATCGCGGTTTTGTTGACAAATTCCCCGTTTCTTCGAATTTCTTCCAATGCTGAACCGTTGTTCTCGGTAGCGGTCCACGTTTGAAACGCTCTTTAAAAATTTGACACGCTTTTGTGCAGCTTTCATAAACGATTGCATGACTAGTGATGAAAACTTTATCTTTAATAGAAAATTCGACATTTCCACTTGCTTCAGTCATTGTACTAGCAGTTGGCGCATTTGAATAAAAGTGAAAGTACACAAACTAATATCAGACATTTAAAATTTCAATTTCATAGATATTGAATAACCGGATAATCAATCAATAGGCCGTAAACAATCAAAGGAATATAATTGAATATGAAAGTCTGCAGAAAACCATAGCTTTTCTTTGCTTTATAAGAGAAAAGGTCGAGTCAGACATCGATCACTGCATCATTCGAAAATGCTACACGAATTTTGTGGAGCGATGTAATCAGTGTTTGCAGAAAAATGGTGAACATTTTGAACAATTATTGTAAATTCTTTTAGACCTTAGCCGTTTGGGCGTGGGTGCACCCAATTATGCACAAGCCTTCGCCACATCTCTATATTTATAGCCTCTTTTCTCAGACATTCCATACTCAATCCAGTTCATTCTTTTAAATCTTCTGTCCATTGCCTCTTTGATCTTCCTCTTGGTCTTTCTCCTACTTTTCATTCAATCATAACCTTTGCTAGTGCTTGTTTTCTTATCTGATGTCCGTAGAATTTCAGCTTCCTTCTCTTGATAGTCCCTTCTATTGATTCCGGTTTTTTACCCAGTGTTTCTGTCACTCTCCTCCAGACAAAGTCGTTTGTCTTCTTTTCTTTCCACGTGATCATCAGCGCATTCCTGTAGCACTTCATTTCAAACGCTTTAAATCTATCCATGCTTTTCTGATTTATTGTCCAACTCTCGGTTCCATAGAGGAGTGTTGCCCAGACAAAAGCCTTATTGATCTTTATTCTGCTCTTGAGATGGATTTCTTTGAGGATAAAAACTGTGCTAAGCTTAATCTTTGCGCTTGTTGCATTTCCTATTCGGCTTCTGATTTCTTCTTCGCTTCCCCATTCTCTGTTATAGTAGAGCCTAAGTATTTGAAACTCTTAAATTGTTCCAGCTTCTCCCCTTCAATGTCGATCTCCAGTTAAATCCCTATTAACGACATCAATATGAGTTTTACAACATTTATTAATATCACAAGCGCATTCACTATTTGACATCTCTCTTGATCAATATATTTCTAAGTTCATACTAATTATTTTCAATAAATGAAAATCTGTTAATAAAAATTATTAATAATAAAGAATCTAATTGTTTAAAATTAAATCTAAACATTTTTTTAAAAAAGAACACATTAAATTAATATATTAAAATTTTAAATTACATTAAAAAATAAATAATACATTCAAAAATTATTTTAAATCTTTTTACTTTAAAATTAAATTAAATTGTTTTTAATTAGTAAGAATCAAAGAAAATACCAATCATCCATCTATGTAGGAGAGGCACAAAAACAAATAAAAGGTTTTTATTAAAGAGAAATTAGAATGATTAAATTAAAATTAAAAATCGAATGATTTAAAATCAAAGAAAGATATTTAGGAATTGAATTTTTAAAAATATTTTTAAAGATCTAAATTTATGCAAAATTGAATAAAATAACATATTTATATATTTATCGATATTATTATTTATATTTACAATTTTTAGTTCTGGATTATGTGTTTCAGTAATGAAAATTGTAGTAGAAATAAAGTTTACAAAATTATGACTTCCGATTTTAATCACGAACCTAATACTCTCAAACAAATCGAAAACAGTTTGTGGTTTGCAAGCTAATCTGGTATATAACTTTAATTGTCACGGGTATTAAAACTCGTACATCGGAGAGACAAATCGTCATCTCAAATCCCGGATTAGCGAGCACTCGCAAATGAGTCGATCGAGTAAGGTTCTTGATCATTGGTTATTTTGTAAGGATAGAACCTCATCCATTTCAAAAGATGAGTTTTCTGTTCTACAAAAGGGATTAGATTCACATTACGAACGACAGTTTTGTGAATCTCTACTAATAAGACAATACAACCCATCAATTAATATTCAGAATAGGCAAAGTAAGGTTATTTCAATACAATGATTTCAGTACAATGATAATTTCAAAACAAAAACTTGAAAACAGTTAAATCTTATCTTCAAAGTGTTGTCCTTCAGATTTAATACACAACTGGATTCTTCTATAAACAGAGTGACATATTCGTCAGCACAAGTCTTTATCGTTGTTCAAGGCTGCAAATTCTGTAGTAATTATTTCCTTCAACTCGGATATGGTTAGAACATTTTGTGAGTAAACGCGTTCATTCAGGATACCCCACATTGAATAATCACAAGGTGCCAGGTCCGGTTAACGTGGAGATCATTCAGTGGTTCCTCTCCTGCCGATCAACATCTCAAAAGTGTTATCCAAAAAGTCGCGTACATTTCTACCATAATTAGGGGGAGCACCGTCTTATATCCAAACGTCGTCATCTGTGTCAAGCTGAGGTACGGCAAAATCACGCAGCATGTCGAGATATAGCTGATAATTGACCGTTCTATCAAAGAAGTATGGACCTAGCACACCAGTTGAACGTATTTCTCCCCACACCCAAATTCCTGTAAAAAGATTTTTGGTCTCCCATACCAGATGAGGATTCTCAGTGGAGTAGTACACGGCATTATGCAAATTAACGTGACCATTCAACTTAAATGAAGCTTCGTCGGTCCAAATTATTTTGTCCCTGATGTCAATGTTCTCATGGAGTTGTTGCTGTAACCATTCGCAAAATTCTATGCGCCTGTCATAATCGTCATCATTCATTTGATGGAGCAAACGAGGTCGCCAAACTTTCAACTCAATGTCCTTCATTATTCTACGTAAACTTGTGCGTGGTATATGCAACTGCAAACTTGCACGAACTGCAGATGTTGATGGGCATTCTGATAGAAAGTTCTAACATTTTCTTTATTTTCATCGGTATTCATATTGTTAGGGCGCCCACTTCTTTTCTTGACGGTTACAGAGCCGGTCTCGTGAAATCTTTTAGTCAAAACATACATTGATTGTTGTGATGGAGGAGCGTCATTAGGATACTCTTTTGCAAATGCTGCAGCTACAACTCTTGAATTTTTATTATGCTTTATCCACTGCTTTACTATAAAAATTCGTTGCTGAAGTGTTAATTGTCGTGCCATGCCAATATTGCCAACATCAATGAACAAAATGAAATAATTTTAAAAATTTTTAAATAAATAATTACTAAAACAAAAAATTTAGAATTTTGTGTTTATTATTATTAAAACTGGGTAAAGCGACTTATGGCCACCCCTGTATATATATATAATGTTAGAATACGTTTCTTTGAGCATTTATTATGAATCATTTTTTTATATCTCAATTTAAAGAGCACTTAATAGTGTCTCTAGTTTGAATTGTATCATATTGTATTTAAGTTTTGGACATTTTGTTACATTAAATTAAGTGCTGGGAAAGATTTAAGTCTAAACGTTATAACCCGTAGTTTAGCAAGATTGAACCAGAGGCATATGATTGGTTAAATTATATTATTGGTTTTGGTAGTCCTTGCTTTTACAATCCATTTTCTTTGTTTGTTCTTTATTAAATATGATGTATTAATACTCTATAAATTTCATCTTATCATTGTGTCTTGAAAGAGAGTGTCTCTTTTGAATCCATGGTTTCATCTTTAAGTGATTGTTTGATAATATACCTTTTTTTATGAATACTGTTGTATTAATCTATAAATAAATTGAGTCACATTACGTCTACCAAGCATACATAATGATTCGTCGATGACAGAATTTAGTTTTAATATTAAATGACCGGATCATTTTAATATATGTTTTAATAAACAATCCATAAATATATCTTAACCTAATGAGATTCTATTTGCTAAAATGATGGTCACATTTGTCAAATACTGAAAATATTTAAATATTTTAGTATTAATAAATGTTATTAAATATTTAATTTAATGATTAGGCTCGAGGTCATAACGTTTCAGACCTAGACCCATTGGGAATCTTGTCCGCAGATTTAGATGACAGTATTCCTAAGGAGTTAACGCTAAAACATTATAATTTTGGTATGTTAGATTAGAATATTTACATTGCACGAAATCAGAAATGCATTTCATCCCTTATTCGCTTGCTTGAATCACAGATATAATCGAATTAATAAAACGAAAGCATAATTTTTGATTAGTCTTTTATTTCTTTAATTGTTGTTGATTTATTATGTTTTAATTTTTATTTCAATTTGTTTGATAGTATACTTATTTATTTACGATTGTTCTTTAATCTCGAATTAAATATTATTTTATTAAATGTTTGTCTGTCGTATGTTACAGTGATTTATATTTTAGAAATCTCTATTAATAAATAATATTAAATAATTATTTTTTTAATTTTAATAAATGTTGCAGTCTGATACTTGTTTAGTTATTTCTGTATTCTATATTATGCAGAAATATGTATACACATCTTAGGTTTAATCCTTGTGTGACCATTTATTTATTGTTGTCAACCAAAATATTTATCCTCTGTAGAATTAAGTCAAAGATTTCTCACCTTTGTTATGATTATAATGTTGCTAATTTATTTCCTATAAGTTTAAATTATATCGGTTAGGTTCGTGGACATTTTGCTGCTAAATTGGATCCTTTGGGCATAGATGTTATTAATGATGATCCTAAAAATATAGTGTATGCAAACATTTATAAAAGTAAGTACTGTAATTTGGAAAATTTGTCTCTGTTAAACTGATTTTATTTTTTTTGTTTGATTCGTTTTTCATTTCAAAGATTTCATCGTGTTTTTACGTTTTTGTTGAAAATTTTGATGTTTAATTTTGAAATAAGGTTTTATAATTTAATAAAATATCCACAAATTATTTGTAAATATTTCATTCATATTTAAGAAATTTCGGGCTTCAGTAAGGGAAACGAATTTTTAATAATGGCTCTGAGACTTTCTTTCTAGTAGAAAATGTAATACATGTTGTATTACTAAACATGATAATATAAAATATATTTGTTATTTCATATATTAAAATGTTAAATTTTAATATAATGTTTTTAATTCGAAGCATCATCACGTTTAATTGAGCGAGAAAAAACTGGAAGTTATAAACTTTAACTTTAAATAAAAATTCTTATAATTCGACATTTTGATTAATTAATTTCAGGTTTAATAAAAAAAGAGAATAACGCCATTTTACATTTTTATTCATTGTAAACATTTTTCGCCTTTATGGCATCATTAGTTCTGAATTCTAATCAACTGCTACTGCTTATACAGTTAGAAGACCATTAGGTCATTCATGTCTTACTTTAAAATACTTTGATATGATTTGATGAATCACTTTGTACGTGTTGGGTTCTTGATCAATAGAAGAAGTAATTAATGCGAAACGTCTTCTAGTAAACAATGATTTTTTAAATAAATTTTTGAGGAACAATGTTTCATTTTTAGCACAAGCAGATATCCTTTTTGAAATATAAATATTGATATATAATTTTATTTAATTTAAATTTTATACTTTAAGTATAATAAATTCTATCTTTAATTTTTTTAAGGAACTTAAATCCCAATCTGTTTTTTTTATTTAATCATACTTTTGTAACTTCTATTATAAATTAATTTTCTTAAAAATAAACTTCTTTAATCATTCAAACTATTAAAAAAATATTCATTTTTTACAGAAATTAAATTATTTTTAAAAACTAATTTTTACGTATATTAAACTTTTTAAAATTCGATTTTTTAAAAAATATTCATTTTTTATAAAAATCACATTATTTTAAAAATTAATTTTACATACAGAAAACTTCTTTAATAAAACTTCTTTATTAAAAAAATCATTTTAATTAGTAAAACATTATTTTGACTTATCTTAACTATAATTATAATTTTCAATTTAAAAATTTCCAAAAATTTAAAGTTCACCAAAGAACCCCTAACGTTTAAACTACTTTTCAAAAACTTAAAAACCAGCTCTTCCGTAATTATCCTTTCATAATTATAGCAAAGCTACTGATTAAAATTCGAAAATTACTGTCATTTCCTTTCCTATTTATAATATCTTTCCTATTTCCTATGATAGAGCTATTTCTACTTAATTGAGTATGTTCAGCAATTCTAGTACGGAGGTGACGATTTGTCTCTCCAATGTACAAGGATTCACAGTTGGTAAACTAGATCAGCTTTCATACCCAATTGTGTTTTAGCTTTATTAGAAAAGTTGTTGGAGATTTTAATAAAAAAATATACAATTAATCAATTATTTACAGATTTACAGTAAGAAAATATCACGAGAAAAAATAACAGATTTATTTTCAGTTAAAAACATTTCATTATTTTAAAAATAAAATTTTTTAAAACAAATTTCCTTTAACTAATATTTTGTAATTACAGTAGATTATTTTTATGCAGTAGATAAGTTCCGCAAGAACCGCATAAAAAAGGGTACTAATTCTTTAGTAAAACCATATATACCTTCCAAAATTTCTAAGAACCGCATAAATCCGAAATAATGCAATAAAACAGCATAAAAAGGGTACTTTTTCATAGTAAAGCCATATATAGGTTCCAAATTTCTATGGACCGTGTATAAACTTATTTATATTTATTTTTACTATTATTATTATTAATCGTATATTGGTACAGTAATTTATATTTATATTTGTATTTATATATATTTATAATTATATTTAACTTAATATTTATTTTATCATCATAGCGACTTAAATCAATAACAATTGATTTAATATATCACAAAAAAATTATAATTTATTATTAAAAGACTTACCGTAAGCCGAGTGTTGAAATTTATATTTTTGTCATTTTGTATGTGTTATTGAAGACTTCTACATTAACATTTAATAGAATCCTTCGCAATTGTCTCATCTTATCCTATTAACAAGAAAATTTTCAAGAACAGAAATTGCCGTATCACTTAACCCAACTAATTACTGGATTTCCTAAACTGAATTTGTCATATCACTCATCCCTATTAACAAGTGAAGTCAAGAACCGAAATTGAATTATTTCAAAGCTGTATTCGAATCTCTTCGAATTTTTTTTCCTACAAATTCAATTGCTTGACATCCGTAGGTCAACATTATATTATTTGAAATAACTATTGTTTATTGTTAATTGTACTCCCGTTCTAATCACTTTAACTGCTATCATTCAATTAATCATCTTGTCAACCTTTCCGTTGTGGTTAATTAATTAATTATTTAAATATTCATAAAATACTATTTTTTTAATAATTATTTTTATTTATATAATAAAAGAGTAAAAGTAACTTCAGGTTCATCGAATTGAACTTTAAGTAACTTTTACAGACCGCATAAATATGATATAATGTAATAAAATCATATAAAATGGGTACTAATTTCAATTGAAAAAAGATATAATTTCTGCAGTTGATATTTCTTCGGGTAGGCTTTTCTCTTTACTGCATTCTCGCCAAATCGTTTTCCAGCAAGCATTTAAAGTTTGTCGTTTTATAGCTTTAACAGCCAAATCAAGATGATTTATGCAATCCAAAATCGAAAATTTTTCCAGGTATCCGTAACTGCCATATCTTCATTCTCTATCTTGTCCAAAATGTGCTGAAATATCCACTTCACATAACGTTTTTTTAAACTACAGATCAAATTGTTGAAAATGCTGGTTGTATTTGGTGGAAGAAAGGCTATCGCGACATTGGGATGTTCAATATGCGGATTGCCTTGCGCGTTATCGATAAGCAAAATCACTTTGAACTCGAGACTTTTATCGAGGAAATATTTCTTAACTTCTGGAATAAAATATGGATTAAACCACTCTGTGAAAATTGCGGTAGTTACCCGCGTTTTCTTGTTAGCCATCCAATGAGCTACACCATTTCAATATGTATTTCAAAGAATAACAATTGAGTTTCAAATTCGTAAATTGTATTTCAAAAATTAACAATAATATTTCAAAAAATAAAAATTGTATTTCAAAATTTCAAAAGAATTTGTATTTCAAAAAATAACAATTGTATTGATCAAACACTAAATTTATTTAGGTTGAGTATTTGATCTTCACTGTATAAGAAAAAAATAAACAACAATTTATTAGTCATAACAATTTTGAATAAATAAATTTATTCTTAAACTCAATCTAATATTGTATAGCTTCAGTAAACCATATATTACGGAAATTAAATTAAAATTATCATATTGTTATATTTATTTATGTTTCAAGTTTTCTCTTCTGCCATATGAAAATCCTTATTCGAATGGAAATTACTGCTTTGTAATCGCTGAATTATTTTGCATTTTTATGACGATCTATAAATATTTAAATATAAAAAAGAAAAATTAATAATAAAAGAATTAAGTGAAATAAGAAAATGTAAAATAATAATTGAACTTTGTTCAATAATTAAATATTTTTATTTTGATTAAATTTTTTTAAAAATCACCTAACAACTGAATTAACATTATAATCAGGATAAATATTACAATTTCCTTCCAGGAAAAACCACTCTTATTTTAAAAAAAATAATGAGCGTCATCTTCCAGCTATTGAAGATCCATAAAAAGAGAAAGGTCTAATTATAATTGATAATTACCAATTAAAAGATTACCGACAAACGCTAATATGTATTTATATATTTATGACTCTCAACAAATGAAGCTTTCTACAACTTCAATTCTAGTCGCTGACAAATAAAATAATGTCATCTCTTCATAATACAAACACAAAAAATAAAAAAAAGACAAAATTTGGTAAGTCAAACAAAAATTGCCTCTTAATTACTTCACTTCCTGTAAGCAGTGAGTGACAGTTTGGGCAAGTTGCTTCCCTATTGGTGAATAAGACCTCACAGCACTTCTCATGTAAGAGATGACAGCATGGGTCACATATCACAACCGGCTTCCGTAACATTGAAATCTGACATATGTCATTTGTCTTGTAGATTCATTTCTAAAACTTAAGATTAAAATTAAACTGAAAATAATATCAAAAATTACCTGAGAAATGTAAAAATTAAATTAAAGAATTATGAAATATTTTTGTTATTCTTTGAAATACAATTTTTATTTTTTGAAATACAATTGTTAATTTTTGAAATACAAATGTTATTCTTTTAAATACAATTTTTAATTTTTGAAATACAATTTACGAATTTAAAATACAATTGTTATTATTTAAAATACAAGTTGAAATGGTGTAGAAGCTTTTTATTACATAATATTTTTTTAAAAACTGCACAATTTCAAAACCGCCTAAAAACAGAATCTACTGTATAGTTTTCATTTCGAGGGAGATTTTTTCCATTTTAACTAAATTTTATTATTGTAAATTGAGATTTAATCTTTCTCAAGTATCTTTTTATTATTATAGTCAATTATTTCACGTTTTATTTCAACTCATTTTTTCCTATACGTATAATAATTTCAGTTCAAAAATATGAAATTCAGTTAAAAATGAAAACATTATATTAATTATTAATATTTTTATACTGAAATAAACAGAATTGTAATCTTAAAAAGAAATTTCTATAAGTAAAGTAATTTTTTTTAAATTTTTTAAGCTGGTCATAATTTAACAATAGATTTACATCGAATAAAAGTAAAAAGATTTCCCAAAGTGGAATTATCCGTTAAAAAATGTTAAAATGATAATGAGCATTCGAAATCAGGACGCCATTTTTAAAAATCTAGTTTAATAATTTATTTTGGTGGATTGCCAAGTTGTCCCATTATGAGACTAAATTATCATTTGTTTAGCAGCTCATATAGCAAAGTCTTCAAATATTCTATTTAAAGATGTTTAGTAAAGAATTTGAGTGTGAGACTTGAATATTATTTTTCGGATCTATTGATCTTATTAATAAGGCATCACACGCCCCTCTCCCAATAATTTTTAAATCGATTGAACAGGATTGGAAAGTCATTTTTCTACTTTCATCTTATAATTTAAATTATTTTTAGATCAATAATACTATCATTATCCAATCGTATTTTATATTTGATTTATATGCAGAGATGACGGGAAGTTTCTCCAATGTTTATGGTGTTACACCTATAACAAATATATTTATAAATAAGAATACAAACAGATTGGTGTCAACGAATTATTACAAAACATTTCACGAATTATATAAGATTAAGAAAGAATTTTTAAATTAATCTATTGTATCACATTTTGTTCAAACCCTCCGAATAATAAACTGATAAAATATATCTTGTTTAATACTCGATCTTGGAAATGATGTGTACAGTATTATCAGATTGTCAGCATTAATTTTAGCTTTAAATAATTAATTTAATGTTTTATCTAATGTTTGAGGACTCAAGTTTCCGATATTGATTATTTCAATGAAACTTTCTTTTTTAATAAATTTGTTAATTTATTAATACTTTCGACAGGTTTCATATGTGTTGATGAAATATATCGAGATCGATGTATTAAGCATTTATGCATGTTGCTCTTATACATAGATTCATTGACGCTACCCGGAGCTGTGTTTAATCCAGTGCAATTGATTTTTCTAAATCAATTGATCGACACAGCTAGAAATGAGAGAATAAGTTGTCTTTCTTTCTCTTTAGTGAATTAATATTATTATAGACTTAATTCATACAATTAAGAAACGGTTTTATATAATCTTTATTTTAGAAAACAAAATGTATCGTCTACTCGCCTTTAGTAAACCACTGTGTTCGATCCGGAAAAAAAATTAATATTTTCTGCATTTTTAGACAAAAAAATGATGTTGACGCGGCTTCTAATGGAGATCCTATTGTAACTCCTTCATCTTGCGTATACCATGAATTTTTTACACTATTTCTACCACCATTTTGTGTACACCTATTTCGAAGAAAAGGTTTCTTTAGATACCTTTGTATTTAAAGGCAAACAATTGTGTAAACGATTATCAGTAAATTAATCTACGAAAAGTTAAAACTTGAATTTAGAAAAAAAATATTTAAACTGAGAAAATAATTTAAAGTTAAAATTTAAAAAGGTGTCTTTTGACACATTTGGTAGAAATAGTGTTAAATAAAAATTATGTATTTTGTATAGCAAACCTCTAAAGTTCCCGAAATACTACTTCGATCAATTATTTATATTCATGTATGTTATATTTCTAAATTTCATAAGATAAAGTTATTTCTAATTTATGGAATATTAGTGAACAAAATAATTACAAGAATAATGGATCCGTAAATTAATATTTAAGCTCAATATTTCAATCCTCGATTAAATCAATTGAAATGGAACTTCTTGGCATTGTATAATCATTGGAATTCTGATTATTTTTTATTATCATTTTTTGAATTTTATAAACTGTCTAAAATATATAAATTGATGGAAAGATCACACATAAATCCCTTGATACATCATTACTTTTGTTGTTTTGTAATTTTCTTCTTTAGTTTTCGTGAATATAGTTTGCTACTCTTAATAATATTTGATCCTTGTTGTGAATTTAAAGCATCTTTACAATGGTTGCATGGATTTTAAGTAACTGATTATTTAGTTTAATTATTTGATCTACAAAATTATTAAAACGATTAAAATATTTTTAAAATTGGATTATTCAAATGCTAGATATTATGAATAAGTTAAAAGATTAGTTAAATGATCAGGGGAGTGTATAATAATGTTTTCTAATCTTATTTACTTGCAAATTGAGTATCCATCAGGCAAAATCTGGATTCTCGCTTCCATATTGAAGCCCTGCTTTTGTATGAATTATATTCATTTAAAGGATTTTTTGAAGTCTTTCTTTTTGAATATCATTTCTTGATTCATACATTATTATTTATTAATTAAATATTTTTGATTTTTTTAGCAGTTGGTAAGTTTAATAAATCGATACGTTTTGTATGTTGTCATTGTATATTTGTTGTATTTTATAGCGCGTGATTTTCGTAAGTTTGTTTTTAATATTTATTTATCTTAGTTTTAACCTTACCAAATTCTTATTTTGCTGCTTTGGTTTTGCCTTCCGTATATCTATATATGCACGTAGACATTATTAATGATAATAGTACAAGAAAAACAGTTTCTATTTTAAAGCTTGTGGTGTGGGATTTGGTTTGATAATGTTTAATTTAGGTGAATATTAAATTGGATTTTTTGATTTATGGATTGGTTTTGTGGCTTCAAAATTACAAGATAATTGAAAAGAAAAAAATAACAATGTGGTACAATTGATTGATTAAACTCAAGTATTTATCTATGTTCTTGATGTCTTTGGAAGGTTAAATTCGAGCTTCTTGGATAAACTATTCTTGTTTGAATAGGCTATATGTATCTTTCTTCAGATCTGTTTTATTACCATTTTCAAATATTTGCCATTAATACTGAAGAAAAATTAAATAATTCTGTGTTTTGAATACAATTTTAGCAACTGCAATTAGATTCTTGGGAAGTTAATTTGGTTCGATAAAACGCATGCGGTTGATAAACAAGTCTGTGGATCTTCAAAGTCTACCAAAATCTCGCTCTGGTCAAATATTTAAATTTGCAAAAGCGATAACTTTTAAATTTCAAATATATATTCATGATTAACTCATTTGTGAATAGTTTAAACTTATTAAAAAACATATTTTTTAATTATTGATAGAAAAACAAGCTTTTAAGTACAAAACTAGTATATTAGGGTATTATAGAGGTAGAAAAAATTATTTTTTGGTTTTTTATTGACAAGTATTGTTCGCAATATCACTTGTTCACAATCAGTTCCATATCGTAGGCTTATACCACGCAGATGTTATTAGCATATTATCATACACTTATAAGTCCAAGGATCGAAAACGAAATAAGGACCTATAGAGGTATATCACTGTAATTTTACAAAGTAGTAAATATTTTTCGTAAAGCTCGACAAAATTTTGGTAAGTTAAAAATATTATAAATATTTATTTTTCAACATTGATTATTTCTAAAGTGTTTTAACAATATGATTTTTTTACAATTCAAAAATTGTTTTCTAGTAATAAACTTTATTAAATACTCTCAGACTTAAGTATTAATTGATAGTTTCTGATAATTTGCTTTCACATTAAATTTCTTACTTTTATGTCCCATATGTAGTTATTTAGTGACGCAAGTGTTGTTGTTTTGCCTTTTGTCTTGTTTTTGTCATTCACAACGATAAAAAATTCGAAATAAGCAAGGCTTTCTAAAAAAGAAAATTATAAAAGTGGACTTTCGGGGATTTTTAGCTCATGTAGTTTGAGAATTGTCTACAGTGTTTTGTTGTTCTTGCTTTAGATTTCTTTTATTCTCATAATAGTTACCCATTAGTTACAACTCTTATTAATGGAAATCAATTTTTGGAAATGTTAAAATTAGTTTTGGATTTTTTAGTAAATAACAACCTTGCAAAACTATGTATTTAAGTTTTTCAAAATTTTCTTTTAATATTTTGGATAAATTGGTTGAAGTTTCTATTTATGAAACGAAGTGTATTTCTTCCTATTTTAAATCCATTCTTACCTTATTAATGAATGGGAATGTAAGACTTATCTTTTTTTAGAATCTTGTAATATTAAATTGTTATCTTAAGTCATGGAAATAGAGTAAGATTTTCAGTTTTTATATTAAATTTTGATTTTACAAAAAGACAATTTATAATGATAACTAAAATTAATTTTATGTCAATCGTGAATTATTTGATTTTATAAATTCCCTATAAACTCTAATAGATACCGAACTATTAAATTACTTTACAAAAGAGGCTACAAAAAAGGTTTTTATGTGCATTAGTTTTATGCAGTGTGAGAAAACATTGTAGTTTTATTATCTGTAAGATAGAATGACAACTCACTGCAATTAAAATTATCAGTCGTTATCTCTTGATTTTGTACAAAATTTCTCCAATCCGCTGAAGTATCTTGGAAAAACATTTTAGTCAATGTAATCAAACAATATGACAACTAAATAATAACAAACAATATATATGCCAAAGAAATACGATAGTTGTGCCGCCGTTGCATTGCGCACCTGCCATAATGCCAGGGCCATCATTGACTTTTAGTACTTCAAGACCATAATGTAACATCCCAAAAAGATCTGAGATCCGTTTCTTGAATATCGACAGTCATACTCATGTTGAAATCAGTTTAAATATTACATTTTAGTAAAATAGAAATGTTTTAAGGTGCATTCAGTTTAAAGTAAGGATAAAGATTTACCGTTCACGGTTCTCTGAGATTGAAACGTAATGGGATATATGCATTTATTTAATTCCATATAATACTTTGTCGGTTAATAAAATATGTACAATTTAAGTTGAAAAAATTGATTGCCTGTATCGAAACAATATTGTTCAATAAAGAAATGAATCGCCCATAATTTGTTAGAGTCATTTTCGAGATTTTTGGGGGTTGATTTTGAGGATCACTCATTAAATACGTTTCTGTGACAGTTACATTTCCATATTCATAGTAGTAGAAAGGCATTCATTAAATATAAGCTCTTAAGCTACATAATTGTTTAGCAAGAATCACAATTGTCTTAAAAATTTTTTTATAACCATAACATGGCTTGGTAGTTTTCAATTAAAAATAAAAATGTTGTTAAAACGTACTTTGAAAAAATGAGATAATCATATTTTATTTCAATTTATAATTTTTATATATTGGTTTTCTGTCTTAGGAGAACCTCACCTGGACAAAGTATTTCGACTGCCTACAACAACGCACATAGGAGGGGGTCAGCAGGAACTGACTCTTCGAGAAATTATCAATCGATTAGAAGTAAGAGTGCTTTGCAATATTTTACTATTTCAATGCATTAGTTTTATTATTTCAATTTTTTCAGTAAAATTGTTACGTCGAATAATTTTATAATCAATCATGATCAGGATACGTTTAGGTAAAATAGTGTGTACCCTTGGTCGTCAATGTGATTAATATTTGTCTAAATAAAATTTGAATGGAGACACTGGTTATCTGGCCATAAATTTAGCTATCATCTAACACAGTGATGGTCGATAACACAGCAAACGGTCGATAGCGAGCGGTTTGATAGTAGATCGCAGACGTTTTTTCAGATAAATTTAAAATATTTAACAATAGATTTATCTGTGTAAAAAGAATCGCAAAATTAAAATGTAAATGCACAAATTTTCATTAAGATTGTAAATTAAGACTCAAAATTCAACGTTTAAAATTAAAATATATTTAAAATGTAAATTAATAGTAGTTAAAATGAAATAATTGAATTTTGTTTGAATATTCAAAAATTTGGTGTTGATTCATGTATTAAAATTAACTGCACAGCATCTTATATTTCTAAAGTCTTCGTAACAATCTAATTTAGCCACTGAAGCATTCTATGTGATTTCCTACGTTTTGGGAAAACATAAAAAGTCTTATCGTGATAGTGAAGTTTTCGTGAAGGAAGCTTTCGTTGAGAGCAGTAAAAAATTATTTAACAACTTTAAAAATAAAAAGAAAATTCTTAATGCAATTAAAGATTTGCAACTTTCTCGCCGATCTATAACTATTAATTTTTTTATCTATTTTCTTTTTTACAAATCTGACTGATAACCACTTGATGACATCTATCAGACTGCGTATCAGTGAATATAAACCTAACTTTACAAGACTTTGCGATGAAATGGAATGCCATGTGTCAACATCCAAAAATTAATTACACTTACCTTGTACAATAATTATGTAATTTTATAATAAAATTAATAAACATACTGTGCTATGCTTTTTCATTTATGAAAGAGTCGATTGCAGTTAAGTAATAAAAATTTTAGTCGATCATACAACGTTTAAGTATACCCACCCCGGATCTAACAGCTGTGATTGTTTGAAAGTCTTGATATGGATTAAAATATAAGATAATGATAATTTTATGAATTCAAATATCATAACAATTCTTATTGTGTATAAAATATCTTCTTATAGACATGTAAATTGAGTGCTGCAAAGAAAGTTTTGTTTTTTAACAGTGTAGTACAATCAAACTTTGTTGCTCGGCTACCGTAGTTTTGTCCTGATTTAGATCGTGGCAAAAGTCTGTGATATTATGTTTAATATTGATTTTTTTCTAAAATGAAAAAGTTTTCTGTCAAACCGTCACTTATTAGTTTCAAATTCAGCGTCTCTCCTTCGTATCTGCCTTTGAATTTATTTTATTAAAACCTTTACAAAATGGAATACAAGTTGAAAAAAATCAACATCTTCAACAGGTGTTTTATGAATAAAACCAAGGTGTTAAAGCAGCCTATTATCTAGAAAAAATAACACTGGGTATGGATTTATTACCAGAGAAATTGCTCAGAAATTTTATCAAATTTAAAAAATGTGATTTCGATTCTCCAAGGTAAACTGATCCAGTTTAATGATGATTCCATGAACTTTAGAAGACGACTACCACCAATCTTGCAGAGAACGTGTAGAACTTGGGTGCTCTGCAATGGCAATCCACTGGTATCTGAATTCACTTCGATGCCGACATAAACTTGTCGCTCCTCTACCATATAAAAATGACTCAAGCTATTAAAAATTCAAAAATAATGATGAAAGCCACTTTAATTTAGTGACACGTAGAAGTCATCAGCAAGGACCACCGATTTTCGCTTCTCGTCGATACAGATAACGAAAACAAAAAGATCAGGTTATGAATTTGATGGAATGTTCTTCAGGAAACGCAACAATTAATGCAGCAATTCATTGTAACAAATTGAGATGAATTTTTAAGGTGGTAGGACAAAAATTCCACTATAAGAAACACAACTTGATTTTACAATTTACCACGTTCATCTCAACGTTGTCAATTTGATCAAAGGGGTCATCCAAGGGCTTGTCAGTGGATTTGCCTCTACTTCCTTACGTCCCTGGTTTGGTGCCATCTGGCTTTCATCACTTCTTTCCGTGGTCAAACTCTTTACAGGGAGTTTCTTTTGATTATTTTTTAAAAGTTGGTGTATTGGAGCACGTCATTCATAATCGATCGACTGATTATCGTCAATCACTTTAATTTTCTGAATTGTTTAATTGTATCCCTTGACGACTTAGCGATAGAGTCAAATTGTTTTTATTTCTCTTGGATACAATGTTTGATGCGTTTCAAATGTTATGTCTAGTATATAGTGTATATGAGTTTAATTTAATAAAATATCAAATTTTTATCGAATATACGAATTCAAATGTCTGAGGTGTAACAAAAGAGTGATAAGTGATTAGCATAAGTCTTCACACCGACCCTTAGATAGTGATGATTACTATGTAATTATTGATGAGCGCGTCTGACGCGAAATACGGCTACAGGGCTTGTGTTAATACATCTGTGCTTGTGCTATAAGGTTACGTGATTGTTTGGGCTCCTGTACTCGTCTATTCGATCAAATTATCAAATCCAATTTATATTCATATTGTTCGGAAATTTTGTTACATTTTTTTCAAAATTCTTTCAATTATAATAATTGCACGCATGAAATTCTAAAGTAAATTTATGTCTTAGGAAGTCTAAAGTATTTTTTTAGAAAAAGTATTATAATAATAATTTAATATCTCAGAACGCATATTGCCGGCATATCGGGGTGGAGTATATGTTCATCAATGACTTGAATAAATGCGACTGGATTAGAAGAAAATTTGAAACACCCGGTATAATGAAATTTTCTGAAGATGAAAAGCGATTAATAATGGCACGTTTAATTCGATCAACTCGTTTCGAGGAATTTCTGGCAAAGAAATGGAGTGCGGAAAAGAGATTTGGACTTGAAGGCTGTGAAGTTTTGATTCCTGCAATGAAGACAGTTATTGATGTGTCGAGTAATTTCGGTGTTGAAAGCTTTAATATTGGAATGCCGCATCGGTAAAACGTTAATTTTTCCTACTTCAAAGAAAGTAAACTTTAAATTAGGGGTCGCTTAAATGTTTTGGCTAATGTTTGTCGTAAACCGCTCGAGCAATTGTTTTGTCAGTTTGATTCGAAGTTGGAACCCAGTGATGAAGGCAGTGGGGATGTTAAATATCATTTGGGAATGTCACATAAAAGAATTAATAGGCTTAATAATAAAATGGTCAAAGTTGCGGTATTAGCGAATCCTAGTCATTTGGAAGCTGTTGACCCTGTATTACAAGGCAAGACTTATGCAGAACAATATTACAAGTTAGTGGTATTGGTTTGTAGAATTCAATATACTTCTGTATTTTTATATATAATTATGTATTTTTACTTATTCAGTGTATTTAAAGACATTTCTAATAATTTTTATTTCCATTTTTTAGACCAGATTAGGATCAAGAATGATTCAAGAATTGAAGAATTTGATCACTAAAATATAATTAAAATTAAATCGCTTAAGTTTCTATCACTGTGTTTCTGTCCAGACAAAAAAAACTTTACTACTGTTGCATAGTACAAAATCGTAAAATAGAAATACCGTGTCCTCCCTATTACAAGCCATGGCTTGTATTAAATTTTTGACAAAAAAAGCGATGGGGACTTGTAGTGAGTAAGTGGCATGTATTAATTTTTATTAAAAAAATATTTTTAAAGAATTAATAAAAATTTAAATAAAATTTCGTGTATTAGAATTATATATAATACATCACTTTAACATATCAACAATAAGCATAATAAATATAATATCTTATAACTTCAACAAATAAGTCTAACGATAAATAACTAAATTTATTCAAAAACAACAGTTTCATCATGCAAGTCAATATCCTCGCTAAATCTCTCCAATTTACTGCCTGGTTCTGATGTTTTTCCAAAGTATTTTTAATTTTCTCATCATAAATTTGATGTTTATAAATTAAAGTTTCTGAAAAGCTTTGACCAGGCACTAAATATGATGCAAGAAGACTATTTTTTTATTATCTCGGTGGTGATCATGGTCCATGCTTTAGTAATCCATCCTGTAACTTCATCGATTGTAGATTTGGTTAGATTTCTTGGGGTGTTTCTTACCATTCTATATCAAATGTCGTTGTTAATTTCTTCTCTTAAATAATCTTTGAATGACTTATTTATCCACTCAACCAATAAATCATCAAACATAGGAAGGAGGACTTTTTTCCCGTCATCCTCGATTCTAGATGATCTTCCTTGCATTGCTGAATCTCTAAATTTAATTTCATTGGCCTTCCAACGTTTTACCATTCGTAAATCAAGCATTTTTCCACGATAAAACGCACCAATCGATTGGTAGAAGAATGAAGTTCTTCTAGAATTTAGAGTTTACACTCAATAGTATAGTTTTCTCTCGGGACTGGGTGAGTCATGTTTTGCTTTTTGAAATACAACAATATTTAAGCAATTTTTACGAAGAGTTTTACGAAGAATGTTATTTAAAATAAACACGATATTTTGAAAAAAAATTAGTTATTGTATTTTTTTCAAAATGTTCCACCACTTAAAAAAATTTGAAAAATTCATGTAAATGAGTAAGAAAGCGTGTTTTTTAATACTTTGATTTGTTTTTACAATATATATTCTGGTGGCTAGTAATAAAGTAGTGGCTTGTATTAAATGTTTTTTTACAAAATGGAAGAAAAAAAGCATGAGTGGCTTGTAATAAGGAGAACACGGTAGAGCCCTTCCAAACTCTTAAATATTTCGCAGGATACATTTACTACATATATTGATTGTAATGTCATTTAATTATTGTGCAATGATTATATACCTTTAAAAGCATTAATAAGATATTAGACCTATATATTTTTCGAATAAAATCTTGAAAAGTTTAATAAGTATTTATTTAATACCAATGATGACATAGGAATTATTAAAGGGTGTATCACTCTGGATTTATGGATTTTCGGGTGTTTATTCATTTTATTTTCGGATTTACATTTTTGATAGAAAATCCGTTGAAAATAAACATTTTTTACGGTTTTTTAAATATTCTCCAGTAAAGACAATAGTTATATCTCAATGATCACATTCTCAATTACTATCTTGCATTCGTCGTATAAATCATGTATAATATATAATTAATGTTATAATTTCCAAAATGATTAAAGATATCTTCTTTTCTTTTTTTTATAAATAAACTTTTTGAATCAAAAACACTTTTTTGTTGTCGAAATGAAAGAGAGATTTATAGATGGAAGTGATTTTAAGTAGGGTTTTAAGTGACATTTTCATGCAGTCATCATTATGATCATCGACTAGATTTTTACTTTATTCCTCTTGAACCTGCTTAAGCAGCTTAGAATAGTATGCTGAGTTAATTTCATCAAAGCAATTTAATTTCTGTGGCAATCCCAAAAAAGTATTAGCATAAAGCAACGTCGATTATCAATCAGGCTTGAATTTTCGATTTGGGGTTTCATCTGGAAATTTCCAGTCAACACTTTCTATTTTTGATTCGAGCAAGTTCATAGGCAAAGATAATTTTATCTTCAGTAAGAATGTTATTTAAATATGCATCTCTATTTTGTTACAAATAGATTGAGAATTTACTCGCAACATCGGATTCGAAAATCCATCTATTTTCTATGGTGATGAATTTCGCTATAAATCTGGATGCTATTTTCCTTACTCTCCATAATTGAGATGTCGATTCCTTCATTGTAATTCGCCTTTTATATCACACAATGGTGTCTATATCTCTTTCTTTTGAATTTCCAATTTTTACAGGACTATCACTAGCAAGTTCAATGATATTTTTATGAATTCAACCATCATAATAATTCTCATTGAGTAAACAGCTGTAATAAAATTGTAATAACTTCTTATAGACATGGAAATTAACTGCTGCAAAGAAAGCTTTATTTTTTAACAGTTTAGTACAGTCAAACTTCATTACTCGGCTACCGTAGTTTTGTTCTATTTTAGATTGTAACAAAAATCGGTGATATTATATTTAATATTGATTTTTTTCACGCTTAAATTCTGCAACCCATTTACACACAATACTCATTGGAGGATTCTCGTCTTTCTATTTAGCATGCAGTTCATCAATAATTTCTTTTCCACTCATTTTCTTGACCAAATATTTGATGACACTTCTCAGTTCCCTATCGCAAGACATTTTTCAAACACGAATTTTCAAATGTGAAAAGTGAAACAATTATCGATTTTTTTACTATCAGGCAAATACTTACATTTATACAAAAATTGATTTTCTTATCAATGCACGTGTATGATGTTTTTGATCGTAGAACTTATATAATTTTAGACTAGATCTTTTATGAAGTTACTTGAATTAATAAGAGAAGGGATCTTTAAAGGATTATAGACTCAAAAATCGTTCAAAAAACTTTTCATTTGTTCACTTATGGATGGCAACTTTTTGTATTTTATTCATAAGCAGTTCTAGTATTCAGAAATTTCTTGCTAATGACCTTATTGTTCAATTCTTTCCTAATATAGCACATATCGAAAATTTTTATTATAAATAAAAGAAAGCTCTAGTGCAAATAACAGCAACTGATAAATTACCTTATTAATATTTGACATTTAAATGTTTGTAATATATTATTTATATTCCTGATAATATTTATATTATATTTTGATGATGGTTATGTATAAAAGTTAATACTATTGTAACATTTTTAGCAAAGATAAGAAAGGAAAGAAAGTTATGAGTATTGTACTTCATGGTGATGCTGCGTTCTGTGGTCAAGGTGTTGTGTTTGAAACATTTCATTTGAGTGATTTACCTTCATATTCAACACGAGGCTCAATACATTTAGTTGTAAATAATCAGGTACATTAGTCAGAACTATTTAATAAATAGATAATATACCTTTTAAAAGATTGGTTTTACTACTGATCCTCGTGTCGCCAGGTCTTCACCATATTGTACTGATGTTGCGAGAGTCACTAATGCACCTATCTTTCATGTCAATGCCGATGACCCTGAAGCTGTTGTTTATGTATCTAAGGTTTTCTTATTTGTGATCTGTATAGGATTATTTGAGCAAGAGTTTAGGTTGCCGCTGAATGGAGAATGGAGTTCGGTAAGGATGTTGTAATCGACCTTGTATGCTATCGTAGATTTGGACACAATGAAATGGATGAACCGAAATTCACACAACCTCTAATGTATAAAAAAATTCACACTCAACCAACAGTACTTCAACAATATAAAGAAAAACTTATTTCTGAGAAAGTGGTGTCTATTCAACAATATCAGGTGCGTGTCATTAAATTTTTTAAATAATTCCATAATGATTAAAAACAGGATGAAATCGAAAAATATGACAAAATTTGTGAGGAAGCATACATGCTTGCTAAGAAAGAAACAGCCATTCGAAATCGAGAGTGGCTTGATTCTCCTTGGGATGGATTCTTTGACAATAAAGACCCAATGAAAATCCCTGTTACTGGAGTAGATGAGTCGATATTGCAACACATAGGTGTGATATATGTTTTAAAAAGAAATTCCTTCACTGTCTTTATAGGAAAAGCAGTTTCTTCTGTTCCTGAAGATTTCAATTTACATCCTGGTTTAAAAAGAACTCTCAAAGAACGAGAGCAGTTTGTGTCAGAAAGAGTCGCAAATTGGGCATTAGGAGAAGCTTTTGCTTTTGGAAGTTTGCTCAAAAATGGAATTCACGTTCGTCTTAGTGGTCAGGATGTTGAGCGAGGTACATTCTCACACCGTCACACTGTTTTGCATGATCAAGTGATAGTTATTTTCAAACATTTAAAAAGCAATCATGAATTTTCAAGGAGAAAGATTTATCGACTTACGTGGCTTTAAATAATTTATATTCCGGACAAGCAGAATTTTCTGTCAGTAATTCTTCTCTTAGTGAATATGCTGTTTTGGGTTTTGAATTAGGGTTCTCACAAACTGATCCGAATGCTCTAGTTTGTTGGGAAGCTCAATTCGGAGATTTTAATAACACTGCCCAATGCATAATCGATCAGTTTGTGTCTTCTGGACAATCGAAATGGGTCAGACAATCGGGATTGGTAATGTTGTTGCCTCACGGATATGAAGGAATGGGACCGGAACATTCAAGTGCACGTTTAGAAAGGTTTCTGCAAATGTCTAACGATGACCAGGATTATATACCGGTAATGTCCTTTTAAAAAACTGTGATCTTAGTTTTATATTTTGTTTTTTAAAACTTCACATAACTGATACATTAATCACTTTGGAAACAATCAGAATCGTTTCAAGAACATTCAGAATTGTTTTGGCAATATCCACAAACATTTCACTAGTAGTTAGATTCATTTTAGCAATAGTCAGAAATATTTCAGAAGCAGTTAAAATCATTTCGGGAATTTAAAATTAAAAATTTTGTTTTAATTTTTAAAATATTTTAAACTTTAATTTCAACAATTTAATATCTTTTTTTTCAAAATAATAATGAACATCATGGCGGTTTTCAAACACCTGGTAACAGTCCTTGAATCCTGGCAATATATTGAGTGTACAACTAATTAATTTCGTATTTTTTTGTTAAAAAAACCATTTATTTAAGTATAAAAGTGAAAAATATTTTATTCAAAATATTGTCCATCGGAAGCGGCAACTTTTTCCCATCTGTCAGGCAATTTATGGATTCCATCCCAAAAAAACTTCTCAACTTTTGCGAGCCATTTTTTAATACCTTCAACATTGGTGAATCGTATTCCAGAAAGGTGATTCTGCATCGACCGAAACAAGTGGTAATCAGAAGGAGCTATGTCTGGGCTATAAGGCGGGTGAGGTAG
>MQRK01251761.1:0-15133 GCA_001938485.1 Girardia tigrina | reverse complement strand
GGTATAAAATTTCTCACATGTCTAGAAAAAAATTATTTTCCTCTTTTTAGTGCATTGGTAATGCTTGAAAAACGTGGTTGTTTTTATAAAAAATTTTTTTTATTAATAATATTATTTCATATTAAAATTTCTCTTAAATATATAGTTTTTATCATATGACATTTAAATTTAAATATGTTAAAAAAATACCTTTATTTGCGAATTTGGTAAAATGAACAAATATAATATTGATCAACGAACATTTATAGTTTTAACTTATTTTAAAGTGAATTTTTCAGCAGAAGAAACAATTAAATTATTTAAGAAAAAGTTTGGATGGCATCACAAGATAATGAGATGCACTATAACAAGGAATTATGAAAAGTTTCTTAGAACTGAAAACATCCTAAGCGATACAGATGCAATGGGAGTTAAACCGAAAATAGTGCACACAGAATCGAATCTACAAATGGTGACCAAATATTAAGAAGAGAATCCAACATCATCGCAACTAATTGCTTCTCGAGTTTTAAATAGTGAACGAACATCTCTCGAACGTATAATGAAGCTGGACCTTAATTCATTTCCAATTAAATTCAATTCGATCAACCGATTAATGAAAAAGCATGTGAGAAACGATATGAGTTTTCAAACATGATGATCGATATGAAGGAAAGAAACAAAATGAACTGCGGCAAAATTTGGTTCAGTAACGAGGTTCATTTTCACCAAAGCGGGTACGTGAACAAACAAAATTGGCGTTTCTGGGGTTCAGAGAATCCTCATTTAATGACTGTTAAGCCATTACATTCTAAAAGGGTAACCGTTTGCTGTGCTATGTCATCAGAAATGATTATTAGACCCATCTTTATTAACGGAAGCGTAAATGCCAAAATATATATTGAAATATTGAAGAATCAAGTGAATGAATGTAATTTGTAAAAATTACTATTATTGGTTTATGCAAAATGGAACAAGATTGCATAGAACATATGAAGTTTTCGAATACTTAAACGAGCATTTTGGTGACAGAATGATTGGTTTAAATTTCAAGAAGCACATAGGAGAAGGGATTGATTGGCCTCCATATTCACCGGATGTAAATCCAGACAACTTTGCATTATGAGGTTACCTCAAAGATAATGTTTATCCGTTAGCACCATCAACAATTACCGAGTTGTAAGCATGAATTACTTAAATGGTCAAATGCCTACCAACAGAATTCTTTCAA
This sequence comes from Girardia tigrina, assembly GCA_001938485.1. NCBI lineage: Eukaryota > Metazoa > Platyhelminthes > Tricladida > Dugesiidae > Girardia > Girardia tigrina. Next base: position 13,923 of record MQRK01251761.1, on the reverse strand, counting down.
AAGTCAATTAAAAGTTTTGAAAGTCGAACACATTATAGCCTCGAAAGGGGGTCATTTCGCAAATATTTTCTATTAATAAAACTAAAAAATAATTTTTTGTACTTTTTCCTAGTAAATTATCAAATAAATATTTTAAATTTATATGTAATATCGCAGAAACTATATACTTAAAAAAGACAAAATCTACAAAATGACACTAAAATAATGACGAAATTCCAAAAGTTTGTTTAAAACTTTGTTGCGCAATAGTTATGTGAAGTTAGACTTTAATTTCAATTTTTTTCAAAAAGTGCTTTTCATCTCTTATATCTATCATTTGAAACAATAAACAGACTGATCACACCTTTTGCCACACTCGGTAGTTGTTTTAACTTACTAAGTATATTTCATATAACAGATGTATATGTTTGTTTTTATTTTAATTCCAGGACAATTGATACTGTATAAAACTGAAAATAATGATGTTTATTTCTTTCGTATTTTTTCTATTTTCTGAAAATTTTTGTAATTTTGTATGTTGATAAACGGACAATAATTTATTGCTGATGTATACATGTTTACAGCCATTTGGTGAGCATTTCGAGGCACAGCAGCTCCATGATATCAATTGGTTTGTGGTCAATTGCACTACTCCTGCCAATATGTTTCATGCTCTACGACGTCAAGTTCTTCTATCCTTCAGAAAACCAGTATTTTGGTTATTATTTGAAATTAACCGATCATATTTTTCATTTTAAGTTGATTGCTATGACTCCTAAATCGTTATTACGGCTTCCGGAAGCTAAATCATCTTTCGATGAAATGATTGGAAACACAAAATTTAGAAGAGTTATACCTGAAAATGGTATAGCTTTGGAAAATCCTGACAAAGTTGAAAAATTAATTTTATGTTCCGGCAAAGTTAGTCAAGAGTTGTAGTTGACCTAGGAATAATTCAATTAATTAAGATCTACTATGAATTACTTAAAGAACGCGAACGTCGTAGTCTTCAAGATAGAATAGCCATTACGCGAGTTGAGCAGATATCACCATTTCCTTACGACTTACTTTACGAAGAAATGAGCAAGTACAGTGATGCAGCTGTTCAATGGGTTCAAGAGGAGCACAAGAATATGGGTGCTTGGTTTTATGTGGAGCCTAGAATTAATAACCTGATTAAAGTGAAGCTCCCCAATCACAGGAAACCGAAGATAAGGTATATTTTGATTCTTGGTATATTAAAATAATTTCGATTTTTAACGGTCAAATTTGTTATGTTTTTATATCACTTCAAATTACTTGAATAAACATTTGTCTTTTGTAAATCTTCAAAATAAGTGAGCATTTAGGTATATTATTCACATTGTATAGTCTTTTCTGTAAAAAAATATTGATTTTAGGAACACGTTAAAATATCAAAAAGCGTGAAGAAATTCTCAATTTGATTTTCCACGAATTCAAGCTTAATCGTACAGCGGCGGAAGCACCTTAAAACATTTGCACTAGCAACGGCCGAGATTCTACTACTGAGAGAACATGTTTCCGAAAATCCGCTCCGGTAATATTCATCATCCAACAACCATTGATAAACGAGTGCTACACTATTTCATTAAAGCGCATCCGACCCAAACAACGAGCGAACTAATAGTTGAACTCCAAACTTCCAATACAACCATTATTCTGAACCTTCAGAAAATGAACAAGAAAAATAAACGTAGTCAAGAGGTCCCGCGCGAACACAACGAAGTACAAATAAATCGGCGAATTAACGACTGTTCTTGGTTATTACTCAAATTCAGTCGTGATAAATTGCAATGGATTTTGACATGCGAAGAGAAATGGGTTGTCTACAATAACCGGAAACGAGAAAACTAATGACTGAGTATAGATCAACTTGGAAAGGATACCTTGAAGTGATTCTAATTAAAAAGGTGACGTTGTGCGTTTGTTTGATGGCCTTGAACTTGTTCACTGGGAACTCCTTTCGTGTGGTCAAACCATCACCTCTTAAGATTACTGCACCGAAACAGACCGTGTTTATGCCGCTTTGTGAGTTTTCGGTATCAACACAGCTCGTATTTATTTTGAACTTAACAACGCCAGACCTCATGTTTCTTGCCGGATGCGTCAAAAACTTGACAAATTTTGTTGGGGTGTTCTTAAGCACCCATCATTTAGCCCAGACACTGCCCTATCATCGTTTCCGATCACTGAAACATTTCCCTTGTCGACACCGCTTCATTTATGATTAACACGTGGAACAGGCCTTTCAAATGTTTTTCGACCTGAAAACACCTGAGTTTTATCACCTCTGAATCTTCTTGTCGCAGCTTCGTTAGAGAAGAATAATCGAAAGTAATAGCGATTACATTAACGAAAATAACCTCTTGTTATTATAAAAACTTTGCTTTTAATAAAATGTTAATTTACTGACAAAACTTTCTTTCCAGTCTAATAGCATTGACGTAGTAGTTACACTTTACCCAGCATGTCCATCTGATTCCCATCAATCGCTTCGAGACTTATGTTCTTTACCCTGTCTATTCGTGGCCTCATGCATCTTCTTCCCGTCGAGTAACGCTTGTCGGATTACTAAATTCTGACTTATAACTAAAGTAATGGTGATTGAGAGTTTTTAAGGCGATTCGCGGTCTCCTGACTAGCATAGTTGTCATTGGAGCGTTGTAAATTTCTATAGACGTAAGTTGTGCCAGTAGTTGTACGACCATCTCCTCTAACTGTATCATTTTGTCCTATGACCTAGATCCTCTTACCCAGTATCGTTTCCCGATACTGCAATTTAATTTTATATGCCCGACTTCGTCACATTTAAAACATTTACACTTACTCGTATTTTGTGAGTGTCCAAGTAGATTTGCATCCGATATACCGAAGTTTATCACTGCATCTACTTCTTGGTTATGTTACTGAGGCGATATCTTTTTAGCCTATTTGACTATACTATGGAATGTGAAATCATCGTCCAATCTTGGCGGTACCTCATTTTTCATGTTGTCTGATAAGCTGTGAATGAAGAACATTGAACAAAATGCATCGATTGGATCATGTTGTCCGACCACAGTCTTGATGACTTATTTGATTTCAACTACTGAAACATCCAAACAATCACCCGGTAGAATATTTCTTGTTTGGTAGGCTAAATGTGGATGCGGGAAAATGAGTAAATGCTTTGTCACATCTGGCACTACACACAGAAGTCTATGTGAAGGAGTGCTTGCAAAAGCGTTTATTTTCATTCATAAGTCTGCACGGAGGTCTTACTTTCTTTTGGTAAGGCAGCCAAGAAGTGACACGAAGACATTAACGTCGATTTGGTGCAGAGGGAGGCAAACCCACCGAAGTGTCCAGAGTTTCTAGCAATCGAAAGATATTGGGTCCTGATAAAAAGGCAATTAAAGACGACAAACAAGAGAGCACAGACAATTGCAAGTTTTCTGAATAAGTGGAATAATGCAGCCAAAACATGACAGAAACTAAAATTGCAAGTCTAATTACAGAGATTCCAGAAAAGCTCGCAGAATTTATTAAAATAAATAAATAATCTTTCTTAGTTTACCAAAATTATTTTGAATTAAACACATTTTCAAAACAGTCGGTATTTTTTCAATCAAAAATATGGTTTTGAAGATAGAGGATTTTAAAGTTAGTATAAGCCTCCCCCCACTGTTACGGATAATTGTGTATTATACGAGGGGCGTTCCGAAAGTAAGTGGAAATACTTATATGCGGGTGTGCGCGCGTGTGTGCATCTTACAGAGGGACAGATGGCGTGGTGGCGTGATGTACTTACCAGCCAATAGAAATCGAGCAAAAGTGGCATTGGTCCATGCAACATGTGAGCAGCATAGAGGAAACTGTCATAAGCAGTGTTTTCATTTTTGTTTAACACATGGAAGACGCAGTTCGTTCTCATCGTGCCATCATCTTTTTCCTTAGGAAAGAGGATACTCCAGTGTCTGACATTGTGCGCCGCTTATCAAATGTCTTTCAAGAAAGAGCCCTGCAAAAATCTGCTGTCTACAATTGGGTGCATCAATTCGAAAATGGACGTGAATCCTTGGACGACGAGGACAGGAGTGGACGTCCAGTAATGACGAGCACGGTAGAAAATGTGGAAAAAGTGTCGGAGACTATCAATGCAAATCGCTGCCTTACCATTAGCGAGTTGGCAGAGATGACAGGCCTATCTGAATGACATTGTATTCCTTCAATAAATGCTTTCTTATGGTGTCGTCTCCCTTTTTTCCACTTACTTTCGGAACGCCCCTCGTAAATAATACTCAGCATTGGCGCACCGGGTGGTGAATCATAGACTCTGTATCGGGTAGAAACCATTTGACAAATACAAAGTTTTCTGATCCTCTCACACGGCTTCAAATGCAAGAGTGCGAGCTTTCAATGCACGGGCACGCTTCCGATTCTCGAGACTTCTGGCTGTATAAACGCACATTTAAAGTTAGTAATATTTTTCGCACTCAGTCCCTATTTTTATCAAGCAGTAATCACGTATCAAATTTGTTTTAATGGAACACTGCACAATTATCTTTTAATTTAGTTACTATTTCTTTGATAATCCGACGAAATTCTTTCCATGTGTCATATGCTGGCCCCATGATCTGACAAATACGCGAAACAGAATTATGTTGGCCCATCTAACATCATAACCAAAATTGTGAGCTCTCAGTTGTGAACTCAAATTTGTCGATTCAACGCTCGATATCCTCTCCACTATCGAATTTCCTTAGATTCTTGATAGTTTTCATTGCTGTGACAAATTCATAGTAAAACGTTTAAAAATTCACATTTAAAATATTTGTTGTAGGTAAACAATATTGAACCCAAAATTTAATTATAGTTTAAAAATTAATCTAAAGCTTTTTAGACATCATTTTCATATCAGACATTGTGATACAAGAGATAGTTATTCTCAATTATGAGAATAATTATCAGAACGCGTTGTTCGATAATGTCATAAATATCCAGGGGTTATGATATTCGTCAGTTGTGTTCTATCTAATCGAGCCTCACTGACTGTCTCAATTCTATTTTCGGTCCTTCGAATTAACTCGGAGGAAATTCTTATAAGAATCATTTGGTCAAAGATCATGTTTTCGATATATAATCGTGACTTGTCTGTCAATCAAGACATTAGTGAAAATTTTGTTTTGTTAAATGTTAATTTTATTTGTGTTTGGATTTACTAACAATAAATATTGAATTGTTCCGGAGCAGGACAACTGGCCGCATAAAACTCGCCCCCAGGATTTTGTTTATAATTTTTTAAGGATTATTTTAGGACTAGAAAAAGACACATCATAACTAAGGAACTGATTTTTCATCTTTGAAAGTTTCTACTTTAATTTTTAAATCGTAATTATTATAATTTATTATTTATTGTTCCGGATTCTGTGTTGATTGAACAGTCAGTCAATTAATTCGACCCCGGTGCCTTTCAGTAAAGGTGCTGTACAGTCAGAACCGCCTCGATGCGAGTAAAGCAGATTTACATCAACTTTCGCATTTTATCAGCAAATTTATGATCATAGTAAAATTTGAGCTTGGCCGACAAACCGTGGTTCAGATGATAACAAAATTTTGAAAATTTAACCTAAATTGATTTTTAGTAATATAATTAGTAAATTAGTGATAGATATCGCCATTCTTTAAATAAAGGAGCATTTTATTAGTTTTGTTATAAAAATTTCAATTATGGTATGCATTGAGCGCTACAGACGCACATATAGATAGTAATTATTTAAAAAAATTGTATTAATGTTATTTTTGAAAAATATTTATTAAGATTATCAATAGAGCTTTCATTACTTAAATTTTCATCGTTAAAATTTTCAGATTTGCATTATTAATAAATAATCTTATTTATAAATGAAATGTTATTTATTAAGGTACAAATATTATTTATTAACGGTTAAACGATGTTCCAATTTGATACTAGCTAAATGATGAACCTGGGTCTGGTCAGACCCATGGATATTAGTGACTTTCAACTAGTGTTTGCATATATATTATTCTGTAATTTCATTTTGTGTCAGTCGAATTATACTACTAATTATTCCAAGTAGTTTGACATGTTTATTTATGATTTTAGAAGTCAGAAATACAGGAAGAACAATAAATTACACAAAATTACTGTTTATTATGGTTGATTGTTTCCAAGTAATTGAACATTTAGGATAAGAAAAAACAGTCAAATGCATGTTGAATGTCATAAAATTAATTCAACAGTAAGCGCCTACAGTCAGGACAGTAATGCACTGTTTCCGCATGTCCCAAACAAATTGCTTTGGCACATTCTGCACACTTGAAGCAGGTTTTGCAATCTTTGACTCCTGCGTCCCGGCAGATCTCACAGCGTTGTCGCCCATGCTGTCAGCATTAGCTCCATGGTTGTCTTCAGGCACTGCTTCTACACCAACCAAGCGAACAGCCATTTTGATAGCCCTTGTCAGATGACGTTGCTGGGAGCGTTGGCGAACAAGTGGAAGAGCCAGGTCATATCCCAAGTCTCTTTTGAAGAGATAGTGGTCGAAGACATCCCTGGCTTTCATAGCAGCGATGACATCGACATCTGCGAGAGTAATGAAGATGCTGTAAGGCTACCTGCAACACTTCCTTTGTCTTCGAAAGGTGCGAACTAACTTGTCCAAGTTGTCCACGCCTGACTTCGTCATGTTGTAGCAGTCTACAATTTCTGGCTTAAACCCTGAAGCGTGTCGTCCATAGGAATGTTTGGTGGAAAGCAGAAGAACTGGAGCTTTTGCTTTGTCCCAGTAGGAGCAGAGCACTTTGGTGCCAGCCAAGTAATGCCGCAAGTCCTTCTTTACCCCTCTTTGAACTGATTTAGCAGCCGGCAGAATATCCCTCCTGCTCCCACGGACTGTTCCAACCATGCTGGTATGAGAAGCTTCAAGGCGATCAGACAGATTTACAGACGAAAACCATCGTGATGTTTCGTCCTGCTCCTAGATAATTCTTAGACAGATGAATTACCACAGCTTCACTAAGAGAAACATCTCGTTCATCTTTCGGTAGCGTATCTCTTCCAATGTAGATGACTCAACGAAGGGGAAAACTGTTTTCAGTGTCGGTTATCCAAAAAAAATTTATTCCGAACTTGTCGGGTTTGCTAGGAATATATTGTTGAAAGCGCACTCGGTCGTGGAATTCTACAAGTTGCTCATCTATGCATAAAAGTGAACCAGGGATGTAAAGCACTTTCAAGTTTTGATTGAATAGTTCAACTATTTTTCGAATTGGGGCTAATGGATTAGCATGGTCTCGTCTCAACTTGTTGTCAAATCTTAGAGCAGCCTTTATCTGTTAGAAACGTTGGAAGCTCATTGTCGCATGAAAAATAGAGTTTCCATTCTTCAAATCCCATAATTCACGAGTATCCCAGTGACACGCCTTCAAGGCTCCCGCAATAAACTGAAGACCAATAAAGGCATCAAATTCTACAACAGACACAGATTTCTAAGTCTATATTTCCTAGTCTATCTGGTGTATGTGCCTGATTTGTTTGCAGTATCCATTACAAATCACTAAAAGCTTGAAGTCCTGGATTTGCAAGCTGAACATCCTCTTCTTCCTCGTCACTTGAACCTCTGATATTACTTCTAAAATGCTTGCATCTAACTCTTCATCATCATCACTTGATAAACTATCTGAGAATGTGTTGATCTCTTCATCTTCGTCTTGTTCTTCATTAGTTGCAGCAATGTCATCAGGAGCAATTTCCGCAGGGAAGTCATCGTCTTCATCATTCGCATACCCAATATTTATATATGGCACGAGCACGAGTAGCACGGGCTGATAGTTGACGACGATTACTAGTAGCCATGTTGGAATTATGAATCTCTCAGATTGATTGTAACTATGTGGGTATAAAGTGTGATATTTGCTACTGAATATGTACGCATGCGAAATAATATTCATCCAATTATATAACACACACACTACTGTCCATTATATAAATGACAAAAACAAAATTATTCTCTCTCTCTCTGTCTCTATTGAGTTGCTACTGAATTTGTACGCAAACGCAATAATAATCATTCAATTATATCCTTCAACGTTTACATTTTAGTCATTGTAAATTTTTACTTCATAAAGTACTTCAGTTTATACAAATTTTTCTGGGTCTGGCCAGAAAAAATTTGTCATTTACCTAGTACTATGTTGAATCTAGTAAAACCAAATGCACGAAATGAAAATTTTTTTTGGCAAAATACAGCTTTCAGCAAATGTGGAAAATTCATAAAATTTTACTTTTTTAGCAAACTCTTCCTGAGATATACGACGTGACAAACATGCCTTGGGTTTGGCTAGACCCAGGTTCATCATTTAACCGTTAATACCGAAAATTTGTAATTTATACGAAATCTATTTTTAGCAATATATTTAGTAAATAAGTGATAGAAATAGTCATTTGTCATATAAATTAGTATTTTCATAAAAGTTTCACGAAATTCCGTGTAGGGATCATCAAAATCGCCATTATTCGAAATCAGTGTTAATTTAACGATTTAACGACTTGCACGGTTTTCGATCGATTTAATAGGCTTTCGGCTAAGGCTCTATACCGACAGAATTGTGTTGATGTGGGTATCCAGATTGACCACGTTCTTAAATGGATTCACTCCGGTTCCACCGCTATTTAACATTTAAAAAACGTGAGCGACAAACAAATACACTTTTTAGACAAATATTATATTTTGTAGTAAAATTACAATTAATTAATTCGCAAATATCAAAAATCAAGTTTAAAACAATGGCAAAAATAAAATGTTAAGGATTAGTAAATTAAAGCTCATATGGTAATCTAATTTAATGTTTAAGTAGAAATAAAATTTATTGTAATTTTTTTGTAAACAAAATTATTAAATTTAAAAAAATATATCCATTCTTTATGCTGGTAGAAGGGAAAATTACTATTAAATTTATTAATATTTATTAATACTTTTCTATCTTTACTTTTTTGCGTAATATATAAACTACTTATAATTTATAAATAGATCTTTTTCAATTAATATTGTCCAAGAACTCTGAATTTTCCGTTTTTTTCCCATTTTGGAACCTTAAAAAGTTTTTTTTCGATCAAATTTTCACATAATTATTTAGTGTCATCGAGAATGAGTGAGTGTGCAAAGATGGGGGACAATTGATTATGTAAAAGGCCTTCAAAAATAGGTTAAGCTAATAAAAATAATGGAAAAAACGAAATTTAATGTTTAAAGTAGTAATAAAATGTAACGGAAGAATGGGACAAATAATAAAATTAATTGTAAAATTATAATCACCGATTTGTACAATTAATCAAAATTAATTATTATATCATAAAATTAATTTTTGCGGACAGTTGCCGTGTTCCGAATTGTTCAAATATCTAGACACATTTTCGCCCATAATCGAATGAGCATTTAAACATTTTTTTGCAAGAATTTTATTATAAATATTCGTATTACTGAGCAATTCTTATAAAAACGTTTTCTGTAAATTCAGTTATGTTGGTCGACCACCAAGTGCAGCTGCAGCCGCTGGGAACAAATTCATCCATTTAATGGAGATTAGTCAATACATGAGACAGGCTATTTCAACAAGATCCTAAATTACTTTTTTCAATTTCGATTAGATATACTCTATGATTACTAGCATGTAGAGTTTCTCCTTTCTATAACAATGAACTTGAAATATACATGTGCTTCAGTATGGCGTTTCGACTGGCTTTATTTTTATCAATAAAAATCAGTGATATGATTAGAGATATGCATTCTGATTTCAATACGGACATCGAAATTTTTTGAAATTATTTATTAAATTATTATTATTTATTGGTATTTATTATTATATATTATCAATATCGAATTTAATGTTCTAGATTTTCCAAGTATCGATGATTTTATAAATTACACGTCCAGTTTTGCATCGATTTTAGACATTTGTAAAAATTGACTGAAAATAATCTTGATAATATTGGTTTGGAAAGAAATTAATGTCCGATTTTTATATCAGATGTTTGAACATCTGGAGCCTCGTTCTCAATGACTTGACCCCGCTTTGTGATCCACTTTTCGATCCAATCTCTAAAGAACTCCGGAGGCTTTAAGGCAATAAATGAAGTGATTGACATTCCTCTTTGACATCCTCTTCATCTGCGAACTCTTTTCTCACTAAGAAGTCTTGCAGAGATCGAAACAGTTGGTACTCCGATGGGGAGACTTCAGTCTCAATGACGAGCCCGGCAGAGGATGTAAGACTGAGCTGGACATTGACGTGTTGAAAACACCGGTAGAGTCGGACCTAAGACAGACCATCCGAGAAATGGTAGAGCCATTTAGGACGTCTCATACGACAATCCGAACCCATTTGGAACGATTCGGGAAAGTGCGTAAGTTTGGTGTTTGTGTTCCGCACCAAATTTCGGAACAAAATATGGCTCAATGGGTGACCATCACTTCATCTTTGCTCGCCCTAAACACTCGTGAGCCATTTCTGAACTCAATAGTGACCGGGGACGAGAAGTGGGTTTTATACGTCAATATCAAGCGCCGAAAACTATGGCTGAGTCGTGACCAGACACCGCTGCCGGCGGCTAAAACTGATCTCCATCCGCAGAAGATAATGTTCTGTATCTGGTGGGATGTAAAAGGAGTGATGTACCAACTATCACGGCTGAATTCTATTGTGCCAAATTGGATCGGTTGAATGAAAATCTGAAGACGAATAGGTCATCCCTTATCAATAGAAAAGGTATCATTCTTCAGCACGATAACGCTCAGCCACGTGTTGCAAGAATGATGCAACAAAAGATCAAAGAGTTTGGTTTGGATGTCTTGCTTCACGCACCATATAGTCAGACATGGCCCATATCGGATTATCATCTGTTTCGAAGAGGATGTCAAACGGGCTATCACTTTATTTATTGGCTCCAAGTCTTCAGAGTTCTTTAGGGATGGGATCGAAAAATTGGTCACGAAGTGGGGTCAAGTCATTAATAATGAAAAAAAATGTTTTCCTACGATCACAAAAACGTGCCAGTTTTAAACAAATGAATATTTCTGCTTTGTCGGATAAGCAATAACCCTCTTTCACAGTACAAATATAGTGATAAAGACGGATTTACGTTAGATCATCGATAAACATGGTGAATATTAATGACCACTTACGGTGTATTTGGTATTGTATCTGTATTTTCTAACAAACAATAAAAACTATTACATAAGTTAAAATGCGGTATTTGGCGTTAAGGCCTAAAAATAATCCGTTTTAAGATTGTGCTCGTCCAATAAAAAACACATTAAGCAAAACATTTTTTTGTCATTATAAGTTATTAGTAATATCACTTAATCTAATTAATGTGTTCCAGAAAAAGACATTTTTATTTATCACTTAATTCCTCTGTTAACTACACGACATGTTCCTATACATTAAATGACCCTCCCAGAACAGAATATTGCAGTTAATTAAAAAACTTAAAACTAAAATAAATCATTCGTTTCATTTAATTTTAACGTTTGTGACATCTGAGTCTATTTATTGTCAGTTACTTGTTACTAGTGCAAAGTGTCACTATCGAATCTTAGATCCTGATTCATTTCATGGCACTTCTCTCACAAGTTATAACACTAATAGACATCAATAACTATTGTCAGTTTCTTTCTCGACAATTTCATTAACATCATATGGTCCATATTGTTTCATTGACGGCGAATCAGTGTCGCTGTCAGTTGTGGTGATCCATGTCAATCATTATGTTAGCGACCAAAGGTGAGTAGGTCGTGACGTATTTCATTCGACTTCACTTGTTCTTCTTTCGTAAATTTATTTTCTAAATATTTAATAGAATTAGTTAAATGAGTGTTTGTCTCTTAAACTTTTAAAGCTGAAGTGATAAAACAAAAGAAATTAACTTTTAATACTTGTGTTAAAAAATTAATTGAGACATATTTCAAAGCGTTCACCAGTGATAATAAAAATGTTGACGGTAACAATTGACAAGATTTAGTGCTAGAATTTATAGATATATATTTCAAATATTATAAATGCCAAATGAATATGTAACACAGGACTCTGACGTAGGCAACATTTGCTCGTGATTCGTATGATACCGGTCCCCTGACTGGCAGTCTTGGATGCCTCCTACGTGCGTGTGGGATGCTGTATGAGTCAAGCATAGTGATTTAGTCATTTGTTGAGATTTATTTTTTCAATCATTAGGATTAAAATACTTCATGTCTTTCCGAATTTCTGATTCAACATATCCTATATAACTAAATTTAATTTACCTGCAAAAATCAGTTGAATATATTTGTTTTACAAAGCACATCTAAACAACTGTTTTTTATATCACAAATAAAATAGATAGTAACGACACGTTCAGAGGTACATAATGTTTCTTATCTCCAAAATTTAATATTTCTTTTTTAGAAAATATACAGGGGTGGCCACAATTCGCTTTACCCAGTTTATTATTATTATTAAAACTGGGTAAAGCGACTTATGGCCACCCCTGTATAATTGATTTTTTCTCAATAAGTTGTTCTTCAATTTTTCACTTTTTTATTGTAAAATAAATATCTTTTTATAAGATATAGTAGGGAATTTATAATTAAAGTTCTTAACATTCAAATCTGTCCATAAAACTTGTGATACTTTGCAGAAAATTTAATTAAATTTTAGAGATGAATAGGAGATTTTTATTTCAATCACTTAACACTCTCATTTGTAAATAATTCGCAACATAATCTGAAATTTTGTTTATAACTAGTTTTTTGAGGTCCCATTGTATATTTTAATACTAAGAAAGAAGTATTGAGATTATAAATAAAAATTTTTATTTGTCTTTCATCCAAGACAAAGCGCAATTAAGGGACTCTTTTCACTGTATACAAAATACATGTATCTACTGAAAATGTCCATCTTCAGTGATGCCTATCAGAGAAGATGCTGCATATACGATACATACATATAGGTATACTTTATATTTGGAGCACAAAACGTAAGTTTCACCACGTTGCGAACACCGACGACAGTGTTGCTGTATTTCTCTGGAAATTGAGAAGTGATCAACCAGATCTGATCGAACCGCCTTCTTTGGATAAGCAATTACAGCTTTGCTCCCAACTTTCAGTGGTGGGCATGTCGAAGAAGACCAGTAAGAGGGTCGTCCCGGTTTCTTCGCCATCATTGCTGGTGTGGGCTTCTTTTGCATTAACCAATAACTTTATTGTGCCAATAAACCTTTTGATGTCGTCCTTCGATATGAACTGCTTAAGAGAACCTTCACTTGAATGCTAAGCATATAAGTTCAATTGTTGAGTAATATGGTCAATCGTCTAAAAACCTGTGGAAATAAAGGATAAATTCATTGGGGTCATTTTCTAAAAATACTTGGCTAATGTTGAGTGAACGAAACACACCCACAGATTCTGGAAGAGCATGCTTTTTCCAGTGATATTGTCCTGGCTGACTTAGGTCTTCCGTATTGCTATTTTCTTCCTCTGTGTCATCCTTCAAGATGTCCTCGTTTACCTCAACTTCATCTTTACTTTCACATCGACTTTCAGCTTCACTTGAATCACAGCAGTCGGGAATAGCGATTTCAGATTCTGTAGCATAAATTTTTTTATAGGCCTTTTCTTTTTCAAGTCGAGGTGGTAATTTCATGTTGATGAAATACATGACGATAGTAACAAGTGATGGAGTAATACAATCATTATAATATTAAATAAAATGAATATAATATCAATAGTATGAATGATAATATCATTAGACTTTGTACTTTAGAAGCACTGCATTTAATAAAAGACGAAAGTAAATTTCACGATAATTAACTGAGTATCTATACAATTCGAGGTCCCTTTGGTAAATATGATCTTTAGACCTTACTTTATTTTTTTTCGGGGC
>MQRK01251760.1:0-16734 GCA_001938485.1 Girardia tigrina | reverse complement strand
TTTCAAATTCACATAAGCATATAAAATTTCTTACTTTTACTAGGAAAGAAATATAAACACACAATAATAGATTTTCATTTATTTATATTTCATTCATTTTGAAACAAATAAATAAATTTACCAGGCATTGTATATTATTATTATCATGACCAATAGTGACAATTATGATAGCATAATTTTGAGAATGATAGATTTTGCCAATTGATTAGCTGTTCACATAGCAAATAATGCTGCACACAAACTAACATTTCTTTCATCATGAAAACTTTTATGTCTTGGTAACAAGAAGATAAATTTATTCACATGGCAATGACCTGTTACTGGGAATGAAACAGGTCATTTTCACATTAATCCTGAGAAACATAATCCTATTTCATTTATTTACTTGTTTCTGAAATGGGAAAGAAGAAAGATACTACAGAGTCCCACATGACTGGTATTCTTGCTCTTCTTAAATGTGGCAGACATTCAATTGGTGAAATCACAGATGACATTGGAGTCTTACAAAGAGCGTCCAGCGTATCAAGAAACAAGATACTTCCAGGACTTCTTGAATTGGACAATGTGGACGTACAAGAGCAACATCCTTGCAGAGAGACCGCCAAATTCTTCGGCTTCTGCTGCATAACCACCAAGTAACTTCCAATTAATTGGCTAGTGCTCTTCAAAGCACTGGAGTGTTAAGTGTACTTACAAAACAGTGCAATATAGACTCAAGGAACAAGGAGTTATGAGTGTAAAACCAGTTCCTAACCCTTTACTGACTGCTGCAATAAGAAGAAACTTACCAGTGGGCCAATGATCATGGTGGTTGGAGTGTCCAGCATTGGTCAAAAGTTTGTTTTCAGACGAGTCCTCCTTTCAGTGTGAAGTAGTATCTACGCCTCGTATCTGGCATGAAAGTGGCAACCCGATCCCATCGAGACCCACAGTAAACTTACCTGCAAAGGTGATGTTGTGGCCCATGATGAGTGCAAAAGGTTGTGGAAGATTGCATATAGTTGAGAAAACTATGAACTCCGATAAATATGTGTAAGTTCTCAAAACTCAGATGATTCCCCAAGCTCATGAGTGATTTCCTATTAGTGGTTTTGTGTTGATGCAATATGGGCACCTTGTCACACCAGCAGGAACTCCATACAGTGCCTCGCCGCCAATCAACCTCAAACTGATTGAGACCCTCTGGGCTATCGTCAAATATACAAAAACTCCCTATAAATTATGCAGAGTACTAAATTTGATTTGCCATTTTTCTATATTATTTCATTCTGTAGAAAAAAAATAAAATTTTGTTAATGAAGGAGTCGAAGTATACTTAAAATTACTAAAAAGGTCTTTGAAATTTGTTCAGAAAGTGAATGGTAACGTAGGATGAAAAGTGAATCATCTTGTTAAATGATAATGACTTATGATGATAGAAATCTTGGAGCTTATTTGTAGGCTCAATCCTATGCCATGATTGATTTACCTCGAAAGTATGACCTACGCGTGGGTGAACTTTGAAAAAGTGTTGGGTTTAGAAGTTGTACCAAAGAGTCACGAAATTGATGTCAAGTTTTGTTGTAAAACGTTGGAACAAGGATGGATTGACCCGGCAGTCCAGAAAAACTTGCTTTCCTTGCTTGGAGATGAAGCCCGGGATCCAGAAGGTTGACTTTCACATTATTTCAGTCAATCTGTCATATCATTAGGAATCCTTACTACCGATATTAAATTGTAAAATAAATAAATCAAAAATTTTCAATATCCAAAAATGGAAATAAAAAATCAAGAATTTCAAATTTCTGTGCTATCATAAGCAAAGGAGTAAGATATTATAATAAGCCTCAATCTACATCATCAAATAGAGATAATGTACCAGATATCGAACAATACACGTGTGCTACTGAAACAGTTGACTCTTTCTCCACAACATCAGAGTCGTCAGAAGAAGTTTATAAGCAATCTAAACAAGAATCATCCTGCCGAAATATTAAATCGCTTCCAAGTTTGTCAAGGGAATGTGACATATATGGTGTACAATCGCGACTGCAGTACTTGTTCAGCCATTAACAGATCAAAACTGTGGAGAGAGAGAACGGTTTCGAAAAACCATATGTAAATGAACAGGAGAAAATAGTGAACCAACCGTATTGTATTTCGATAGTAGGAAAGATGTAATCATTTGCTTATCATCAGTCAATCAGAAAAAGGAAATTATTGAGGAACACATCTGTTTGTTGCAAGAGCCAGGTTCTGTTTACTTAGGACATATCTCACCTAATTGCGGATCATCTGCAAGCATTGTTGAAGCAATGTGTTTTTTTGTGAGAACGAAATCTCGTTGAAATCACTATTTGCCATTGGCTGCGACGAAACGGTAGTAAATACAAGGAAACATGCCGGAATTATAAGGCAGCTCGAATTGCATGTAAAGCGTCCGCTTCAGTGCTTCATTTGTATGTTTCATTTCAACTAGTTGCAGCTAAGACATTTATTTGCTCATCTATATGGTACTACTGCAGGCCCTTACGCATTCACCGGTTCTTTAGGCAAAGCTCTTACTTCTTGTCAGTTTCTGGAGGTCGTTAAATTTAAACCAATTGAAGGAGAATTGCCAGAAATTGATGACTTTGAAAGTTTGAGTAAAGATCAAAGATATCTTTATGAAATGTGTTTGGCTGTTAAACGAGGAACGATTTCAGAAAGCCTAAGTAGTAGAGAACCAGGAAAGATGGCGAACAGTTATTGGCTTACTACTACTTACTACAGAACCCTCTGTTTTGGTGAGTTTTGAGGGGGTTTTCGGCCCTCTGGGGAGCCTGAGCGTCAGAGCCGTTCCAGACGTAGGCGGAGTCTGAGAATATCGTAAAATAACTTTTTGTATTTCTGGTTTTTTGATTTTGGAGGAAAATGTTTTTGTGGTAATTGGTGTTCTATTTGTTTTTGATGTTTGTAAATTTAATTTTTTCAGGTAAAAAAGACCTGTTGAAAATGTTAAATTGTTAATAAAATATAAATTAAAAAAAAGAATTATGAATAATGAAAAAATTTAAATATATGTATATGATAATTTAAATTGATTTAAATTGATTTTACCATTTACTGCTCAACCACGTCCTAACGACCCACCAGCGCCAAATGGCCTCATCCATGCATGGCATGGTCACATTCTGCGATCACCATCTCAAAATTTACTAACAATAGTTGAATACATTCTGAAAGTCTATGCTCCTATTTTGTTTCAGATTAAACAGAAACCTCAGTGGAAGGCCATTCATTTGTCGAGTTTCTTTTACCATCCGTTGTGAGAGACGTAGTTGACAAATGTATTCAAGCAAATGGCTACTTCGGACCCCCAGAAAACGTTTTATTGAATATGATGGTTTATGAAAGAAAGCATATCCGAGATCTGGCAGTCAGAAAAATTAAAGTAGTACGCGAAAGTGGTACTTGCTTCTCTACAAATTATGCTAGTGGTGATATTAGAAAATTCACTATACCAAAATTTAATTTTGAAGCAAAGGAATACTATGAGTTGATAGACTGGCTAAATTTTCTACGACTTGAACCCCCCATTACTTGAAATCTTACGAAAAATGATCTTGAAAAAAACGTTGAAACCGGCAGTGTATCGAATCTTCAAAATTATCCGTGTCATACACAGGGAGTGGACAGAAATGTGAAAGTTGTTTCAGATGCAGCAAAGTCAGTTAGTGGCAGTGAACGTAGACACGGTTTCATTAGAGCAAAGCTTGAATCACGAAAAAAGATATCCAAATATTCCATAAAAAGTGACTGAAATCTTAATGTGACACTTTCTGAAGTTTAGCATGTTTTTTTAAAGCTTAACACTATATTTCGTGTGTTACTATTATTATATTCTCTATTTCTATCGTTATTAGGGAATAAAATAATAAATGCCATTGATGTTAATTCTAAACTACGTTTAAGTTCGTTAGTCACATAATACACTTTACTGTCATAACTTCATGGTCATGGCGGCAAAGTCAAACATCAAACCAGAAACATAATTTTCACTCAAAACACTATCGGTAGCATAGAAGCAAATAACTGAGGTATTCCAAACGCAATGTAAACAATTTGCTATGCCCTAATGCACACGCCACAAATGCAACACAAGTATACAGTTTTTATTCTCTTATCCGCCATTTTATCTTATCCGTCACGTATTTGTAAATCCTCGTTTTTGGCGGATAGGAGTGTAAACATTGTATATCGTAAATAAATTTTATTTTTATAATTTCTCTTTATAATTTTAATTTATAATTTCTCAAATAAAATTGTTGTTATTTTTAAGAATTTATTATCAATAAAATATATCTGAAGAAAATTTAATGAATTGCACCAATATATTAATCCTATAATAATAGCTTGAAAAAATGATGTAAATATTCTAATCGGAAAACATCCAGGTTCCGAGTCCCATATCTGATGGATCTAGACATCAAAATACACCGCTTCACTCTTACTCTTACTTCCGACTTTTTATCAATGCTATTAAATCACTTCCTTTGATTTATACTTAGTTATATATGTATATTAAAAAAGAAATGAGAATATATTTCAATAAATTAATTACAACTTGATTAAATAATGTATAATATATATGAAAATATTTCTGTAAATATTTTAAATTTTATTTAACTATTGAACTTGATGAATTATTTATAATAATGACATCGAAAGCGCAAAATAGGTCATCACAAAAGAGCTCTTATCTTTTCATCTCGTCCAAGTTAAAATGGATTACGAAGTTCTTTTCTGTTTTAGATAATTTTGAAGTCTTTGTGAGATCTGGTCACGAGTCCTCATAAAATAATTTAAAAGATGATCATTGTCAAATTAAACAATTTTGTTACGGATTAAAAGTGAACTGGAAATTTTCGATTTTATGAAAGTAGTTTAACAGGATTGAATAATAACGTAAAATTCTTAGAGAAAGTTTTATCACAATAATTACCTTACTATAATTAAACTTTTTTAATGTATATAAATATTTATTTTTTATATGGTTGGTAATCTAAATAAAATGGTTTCTCCAGAATAACAATGAATTACAATAAAATAAAGAAAATAAGTAATGCGGAATTTGTTTTAATATTCAGAGTTTGGTGTGACAAATTTGAAGTGAACAATTGTTATACATAAATCTCGAAAAGAAATTATTTGTTTTTATTATGAATGGGGCAATCTATAATGTACACGATTCGGCCGTTCCGAAGACTGATAACATATATTTTATTAACACTAAAAAAAACGCATTATAAGTATACTTAACATGTAAAATGAAAACATTTCACCGACTTAATTTGTCTTAATGAGAAATTGTCCACCAACTTTCACAGACAGAAAAGAGTATTTCAACGTTAAAAAGTTATTGGCTTCGGATAGAAAGGTTCATTCTGAAAACACATAACTTTTTTCGCTTTCTACTTCAATAAAAATGGCCGAGAACCACAAAAATAGTATGAAGAATGGGTTGAATAAATGTTTTTCATAGTTTGCTATTTTTTGTTATATTTTGTTGAAATGTGTTATTTATATGGCACCATAATTAATATATTTTTTACAAGGATGCATATATTTTTTCAATGGTGCAACCAATTTTTTTGGTACTGATTGCCGTGAACAGTAACGTTAATTTAATATTAAATTGGAAGACCAAGACCTCAATTTTGAAAAACTTCCTGTAGATTTAGTTAATCATTTTTTATTGTTAAACTTCTACAAAATTGACTTAATTTGAATGATACATTTTGGGTTATTTTGGGGGTCCCATATTTTAATGTAGAGGGTCGTAGATAGTGAAACCCTGATTTATGGTTTGGTACTGAAGTATAAACAATTAACCATTGAATTTTAAGGCTAATATAATTTTTAAGAAAATAGTTGTTTCTGTTTTTCGGATTCGTTTCACATATGGTGATTAATACGTTCATATTCTCATTTATGTTTTTCTATATTCAGTGGATACGGTAAGCATGTAAATTATTTCGATTTTTTTGTAAAAATACAATACAATTTATTAAATATAGCTTTATATTTCCTACATATATTTTCATTATTTTGTAAAATTTGTTTAAGAACCTTCGTATCTGTTGGTATTATTTCTCGCGATCTCCTGGATGCCAATTCCAAAGATTCCCAATAACTGTTTTTTACTTGTTTCCGGTTGTTTTGAGCTATTTCAATGACGTTTAACTCATAAACCAATTTACGCCGGCCGTCCTCGTTTGAGGACGCTTGAAAAAATAAACATTCAGTGACTTGAGAATACCATATATCTATCTAACGTCCTCATTACAGGGCGCACCTTTTTCTCAATATTGGTTTGAAAAAAATTTTTTTCTGAATATACGTTATAAATATAATCTAAATTAAATGTTTTTGTATCATTTTACATCATACCCTCTCTAATTCGCTGCCCCTAGGCATGTATCTCGTTAATTTACTACTTGTATTCCAGTTTTGTAACTTTTTAGCCAAATTTAACAACGATTTAAAACGTATAAATTAATTCCGGTAAGTAACTGTACTATGTTTATATTTTAGTCACTGTTAT
Source organism: Girardia tigrina (assembly GCA_001938485.1). Lineage (NCBI taxonomy): Eukaryota > Metazoa > Platyhelminthes > Tricladida > Dugesiidae > Girardia > Girardia tigrina. The sequence goes on along the minus strand of MQRK01251760.1, from coordinate 10,169 downwards.
TTACATAGTTACCGCCCCGAAAAAAAATAAAGTAAGGTCTAAAGATCATATTTACCAAAGGGACCTCGAATTGTATAGATACTCAGTTAATTATCGTGAAATTTACTTTCGTCTTTTATTAAATGCAGTGCTTCTAAAGTACAAAGTCTAATGATATTATCATTCATACTATTGATATTATATTCATTTTATTTAATATTATAATGATTGTATTACTCCATCACTTGTTACTATCGTCATGTATTTCATCAACATGAAATTACCACCTCGACTTGAAAAAGAAAAGGCCTATAAAAAAATTTATGCTACAGAATCTGAAATCGCTATTCCCGACTGCTGTGATTCAAGTGAAGCTGAAAGTCGATGTGAAAGTAAAGATGAAGTTGAGGTAAACGAGGACATCTTGAAGGATGACACAGAGGAAGAAAATAGCAATACGGAAGACCTAAGTCAGCCAGGACAATATCACTGGAAAAAGCATGCTCTTCCAGAATCTGTGGGTGTGTTTCGTTCACTCAACATTAGCCAAGTATTTTTAGAAAATGACCCCAATGAATTTATCCTTTATTTCCACAGGTTTTTAGACGATTGACCATATTACTCAACAATTGAACTTATATGCTTAGCATTCAAGTGAAGGTTCTCTTAAGCAGTTCATATCGAAGGACGACATCAAAAGGTTTATTGGCACAATAAAGTTATTGGTTAATGCAAAAGAAGCCCACACCAGCAATGATGGCGAAGAAACCGGGACGACCCTCTTACTGGTCTTCTTCGACATGCCCACCACTGAAAGTTGGGAGCAAAGCTGTAATTGCTTATCCAAAGAAGGCGGTTCGATCAGATCTGGTTGATCACTTCTCAATTTCCAGAGAAATACAGCAACACTGTCGTCGGTGTTCGCAACGTGGTGAAACTTACGTTTTGTGCTCCAAATATAAAGTATACCTATATGTATGTATCGTATATGCAGCATCTTCTCTGATAGGCATCACTGAAGATGGACATTTTCAGTAGATACATGTATTTTGTATACAGTGAAAAGAGTCCCTTAATTGCGCTTTGTCTTGGATGAAAGACAAATAAAAATTTTTATTTATAATCTCAATACTTCTTTCTTAGTATTAAAATATACAATGGGACCTCAAAAAACTAGTTATAAACAAAATTTCAGATTATGTTGCGAATTATTTACAAATGAGAGTGTTAAGTGATTGAAATAAAAATCTCCTATTCATCTCTAAAATTTAATTAAATTTTCTGCAAAGTATCACAAGTTTTATGGACAGATTTGAATGTTAAGAACTTTAATTATAAATTCCCTACTATATCTTATAAAAAGATATTTATTTTACAATAAAAAAGTGAAAAATTGAAGAACAACTTATTGAGAAAAAATCAATTATACAGGGGTGGCCATAAGTCGCTTTACCCAGTTTTAATAATAATAATAAACTGGGTAAAGCGAATTGTGGCCACCCCTGTATATTTTCTAAAAAAGAAATATTAAATTTTGGAGATAAGAAACATTATGTACCTCTGAACGTGTCGTTACTATCTATTTTATTTGTGATATAAAAAACAGTTGTTTAGATGTGCTTTGTAAAACAAATATATTCAACTGATTTTTGCAGGTAAATTAAATTTAGTTATATAGGATATGTTGAATCAGAAATTCGGAAAGACATGAAGTATTTTAATCCTAATGATTGAAAAAATAAATCTCAACAAATGACTAAATCACTATGCTTGACTCATACAGCATCCCACACGCACGTAGGAGGCATCCAAGACTGCCAGTCAGGGGACCGGTATCATACGAATCACGAGCAAATGTTGCCTACGTCAGAGTCCTGTGTTACATATTCATTTGGCATTTATAATATTTGAAATATATATCTATAAATTCTAGCACTAAATCTTGTCAATTGTTACCGTCAACATTTTTATTATCACTGGTGAACGCTTTGAAATATGTCTCAATTAATTTTTTAACACAAGTATTAAAAGTTAATTTCTTTTGTTTTATCACTTCAGCTTTAAAAGTTTAAGAGACAAACACTCATTTAACTAATTCTATTAAATATTTAGAAAATAAATTTACGAAAGAAGAACAAGTGAAGTCGAATGAAATACGTCACGACCTACTCACCTTTGGTCGCTAACATAATGATTGACATGGATCACCACAACTGACAGCGACACTGATTCGCCGTCAATGAAACAATATGGACCATATGATGTTAATGAAATTGTCGAGAAAGAAACTGACAATAGTTATTGATGTCTATTAGTGTTATAACTTGTGAGAGAAGTGCCATGAAATGAATCAGGATCTAAGATTCGATAGTGACACTTTGCACTAGTAACAAGTAACTGACAATAAATAGACTCAGATGTCACAAACGTTAAAATTAAATGAAACGAATGATTTATTTTAGTTTTAAGTTTTTTAATTAACTGCAATATTCTGTTCTGGGAGGGTCATTTAATGTATAGGAACATGTCGTGTAGTTAACAGAGGAATTAAGTGATAAATAAAAATGTCTTTTTCTGGAACACATTAATTAGATTAAGTGATATTACTAATAACTTATAATGACAAAAAAATGTTTTGCTTAATGTGTTTTTTATTGGACGAGCACAATCTTAAAACGGATTATTTTTAGGCCTTAACGCCAAATACCGCATTTTAACTTATGTAATAGTTTTTATTGTTTGTTAGAAAATACAGATACAATACCAAATACACCGTAAGTGGTCATTAATATTCACCATGTTTATCGATGATCTAACGTAAATCCGTCTTTATCACTATATTTGTACTGTGAAAGAGGGTTATTGCTTATCCGACAAAGCAGAAATATTCATTTGTTTAAAACTGGCACGTTTTTGTGATCGTAGGAAAACATTTTTTTTCATTATTAATGACTTGACCCCACTTCGTGACCAATTTTTCGATCCCATCCCTAAAGAACTCTGAAGACTTGGAGCCAATAAATAAAGTGATAGCCCGTTTGACATCCTCTTCGAAACAGATGATAATCCGATATGGGCCATGTCTGACTATATGGTGCGTGAAGCAAGACATCCAAACCAAACTCTTTGATCTTTTGTTGCATCATTCTTGCAACACGTGGCTGAGCGTTATCGTGCTGAAGAATGATACCTTTTCTATTGATAAGGGATGACCTATTCGTCTTCAGATTTTCATTCAACCGATCCAATTTGGCACAATAGAATTCAGCCGTGATAGTTGGTACATCACTCCTTTTACATCCCACCAGATACAGAACATTATCTTCTGCGGATGGAGATCAGTTTTAGCCGCCGGCAGCGGTGTCTGGTCACGACTCAGCCATAGTTTTCGGCGCTTGATATTGACGTATAAAACCCACTTCTCGTCCCCGGTCACTATTGAGTTCAGAAATGGCTCACGAGTGTTTAGGGCGAGCAAAGATGAAGTGATGGTCACCCATTGAGCCATATTTTGTTCCGAAATTTGGTGCGGAACACAAACACCAAACTTACGCACTTTCCCGAATCGTTCCAAATGGGTTCGGATTGTCGTATGAGACGTCCTAAATGGCTCTACCATTTCTCGGATGGTCTGTCTTAGGTCCGACTCTACCGGTGTTTTCAACACGTCAATGTCCAGCTCAGTCTTACATCCTCTGCCGGGCTCGTCATTGAGACTGAAGTCTCCCCATCGGAGTACCAACTGTTTCGATCTCTGCAAGACTTCTTAGTGAGAAAAGAGTTCGCAGATGAAGAGGATGTCAAAGAGGAATGTCAATCACTTCATTTATTGCCTTAAAGCCTCCGGAGTTCTTTAGAGATTGGATCGAAAAGTGGATCACAAAGCGGGGTCAAGTCATTGAGAACGAGGCTCCAGATGTTCAAACATCTGATATAAAAATCGGACATTAATTTCTTTCCAAACCAATATTATCAAGATTATTTTCAGTCAATTTTTACAAATGTCTAAAATCGATGCAAAACTGGACGTGTAATTTATAAAATCATCGATACTTGGAAAATCTAGAACATTAAATTCGATATTGATAATATATAATAATAAATACCAATAAATAATAATAATTTAATAAATAATTTCAAAAAATTTCGATGTCCGTATTGAAATCAGAATGCATATCTCTAATCATATCACTGATTTTTATTGATAAAAATAAAGCCAGTCGAAACGCCATACTGAAGCACATGTATATTTCAAGTTCATTGTTATAGAAAGGAGAAACTCTACATGCTAGTAATCATAGAGTATATCTAATCGAAATTGAAAAAAGTAATTTAGGATCTTGTTGAAATAGCCTGTCTCATGTATTGACTAATCTCCATTAAATGGATGAATTTGTTCCCAGCGGCTGCAGCTGCACTTGGTGGTCGACCAACATAACTGAATTTACAGAAAACGTTTTTATAAGAATTGCTCAGTAATACGAATATTTATAATAAAATTCTTGCAAAAAAATGTTTAAATGCTCATTCGATTATGGGCGAAAATGTGTCTAGATATTTGAACAATTCGGAACACGGCAACTGTCCGCAAAAATTAATTTTATGATATAATAATTAATTTTGATTAATTGTACAAATCGGTGATTATAATTTTACAATTAATTTTATTATTTGTCCCATTCTTCCGTTACATTTTATTACTACTTTAAACATTAAATTTCGTTTTTTCCATTATTTTTATTAGCTTAACCTATTTTTGAAGGCCTTTTACATAATCAATTGTCCCCCATCTTTGCACACTCACTCATTCTCGATGACACTAAATAATTATGTGAAAATTTGATCGAAAAAAAACTTTTTAAGGTTCCAAAATGGGAAAAAAACGGAAAATTCAGAGTTCTTGGACAATATTAATTGAAAAAGATCTATTTATAAATTATAAGTAGTTTATATATTACGCAAAAAAGTAAAGATAGAAAAGTATTAATAAATATTAATAAATTTAATAGTAATTTTCCCTTCTACCAGCATAAAGAATGGATATATTTTTTTAAATTTAATAATTTTGTTTACAAAAAAATTACAATAAATTTTATTTCTACTTAAACATTAAATTAGATTACCATATGAGCTTTAATTTACTAATCCTTAACATTTTATTTTTGCCATTGTTTTAAACTTGATTTTTGATATTTGCGAATTAATTAATTGTAATTTTACTACAAAATATAATATTTGTCTAAAAAGTGTATTTGTTTGTCGCTCACGTTTTTTAAATGTTAAATAGCGGTGGAACCGGAGTGAATCCATTTAAGAACGTGGTCAATCTGGATACCCACATCAACACAATTCTGTCGGTATAGAGCCTTAGCCGAAAGCCTATTAAATCGATCGAAAACCGTGCAAGTCGTTAAATCGTTAAATTAACACTGATTTCGAATAATGGCGATTTTGATGATCCCTACACGGAATTTCGTGAAACTTTTATGAAAATACTAATTTATATGACAAATGACTATTTCTATCACTTATTTACTAAATATATTGCTAAAAATAGATTTCGTATAAATTACAAATTTTCGGTATTAACGGTTAAATGATGAACCTGGGTCTAGCCAAACCCAAGGCATGTTTGTCACGTCGTATATCTCAGGAAGAGTTTGCTAAAAAAGTAAAATTTTATGAATTTTCCACATTTGCTGAAAGCTGTATTTTGCCAAAAAAAATTTTCATTTCGTGCATTTGGTTTTACTAGATTCAACATAGTACTAGGTAAATGACAAATTTTTTCTGGCCAGACCCAGAAAAATTTGTATAAACTGAAGTACTTTATGAAGTAAAAATTTACAATGACTAAAATGTAAACGTTGAAGGATATAATTGAATGATTATTATTGCGTTTGCGTACAAATTCAGTAGCAACTCAATAGAGACAGAGAGAGAGAGAATAATTTTGTTTTTGTCATTTATATAATGGACAGTAGTGTGTGTGTTATATAATTGGATGAATATTATTTCGCATGCGTACATATTCAGTAGCAAATATCACACTTTATACCCACATAGTTACAATCAATCTGAGAGATTCATAATTCCAACATGGCTACTAGTAATCGTCGTCAACTATCAGCCCGTGCTACTCGTGCTCGTGCCATATATAAATATTGGGTATGCGAATGATGAAGACGATGACTTCCCTGCGGAAATTGCTCCTGATGACATTGCTGCAACTAATGAAGAACAAGACGAAGATGAAGAGATCAACACATTCTCAGATAGTTTATCAAGTGATGATGATGAAGAGTTAGATGCAAGCATTTTAGAAGTAATATCAGAGGTTCAAGTGACGAGGAAGAAGAGGATGTTCAGCTTGCAAATCCAGGACTTCAAGCTTTTAGTGATTTGTAATGGATACTGCAAACAAATCAGGCACATACACCAGATAGACTAGGAAATATAGACTTAGAAATCTGTGTCTGTTGTAGAATTTGATGCCTTTATTGGTCTTCAGTTTATTGCGGGAGCCTTGAAGGCGTGTCACTGGGATACTCGTGAATTATGGGATTTGAAGAATGGAAACTCTATTTTTCATGCGACAATGAGCTTCCAACGTTTCTAACAGATAAAGGCTGCTCTAAGATTTGACAACAAGTTGAGACGAGACCATGCTAATCCATTAGCCCCAATTCGAAAAATAGTTGAACTATTCAATCAAAACTTGAAAGTGCTTTACATCCCTGGTTCACTTTTATGCATAGATGAGCAACTTGTAGAATTCCACGACCGAGTGCGCTTTCAACAATATATTCCTAGCAAACCCGACAAGTTCGGAATAAATTTTTTTTGGATAACCGACACTGAAAACAGTTTTCCCCTTCGTTGAGTCATCTACATTGGAAGAGATACGCTACCGAAAGATGAACGAGATGTTTCTCTTAGTGAAGCTGTGGTAATTCATCTGTCTAAGAATTATCTAGGAGCAGGACGAAACATCACGATGGTTTTCGTCTGTAAATCTGTCTGATCGCCTTGAAGCTTCTCATACCAGCATGGTTGGAACAGTCCGTGGGAGCAGGAGGGATATTCTGCCGGCTGCTAAATCAGTTCAAAGAGGGGTAAAGAAGGACTTGCGGCATTACTTGGCTGGCACCAAAGTGCTCTGCTCCTACTGGGACAAAGCAAAAGCTCCAGTTCTTCTGCTTTCCACCAAACATTCCTATGGACGACACGCTTCAGGGTTTAAGCCAGAAATTGTAGACTGCTACAACATGACGAAGTCAGGCGTGGACAACTTGGACAAGTTAGTTCGCACCTTTCGAAGACAAAGGAAGTGTTGCAGGTAGCCTTACAGCATCTTCATTACTCTCGCAGATGTCGATGTCATCGCTGCTATGAAAGCCAGGGATGTCTTCGACCACTATCTCTTCAAAAGAGACTTGGGATATGACCTGGCTCTTCCACTTGTTCGCCAACGCTCCCAGCAACGTCATCTGACAAGGGCTATCAAAATGGCTGTTCGCTTGGTTGGTGTAGAAGCAGTGCCTGAAGACAACCATGGAGCTAATGCTGACAGCATGGGCGACAACGCTGTGAGATCTGCCGGGACGCAGGAGTCAAAGATTGCAAAACCTGCTTCAAGTGTGCAGAATGTGCCAAAGCAATTTGTTTGGGACATGCGGAAACAGTGCATTACTGTCCTGACTGTAGGCGCTTACTGTTGAATTAATTTTATGACATTCAACATGCATTTGACTGTTTTTTCTTATCCTAAATGTTCAATTACTTGGAAACAATCAACCATAATAAACAGTAATTTTGTGTAATTTATTGTTCTTCCTGTATTTCTGACTTCTAAAATCATAAATAAACATGTCAAACTACTTGGAATAATTAGTAGTATAATTCGACTGACACAAAATGAAATTACAGAATAATATATATGCAAACACTAGTTGAAAGTCACTAATATCCATGGGTCTGACCAGACCCAGGTTCATCATTTAGCTAGTATCAAATTGGAACATCGTTTAACCGTTAATAAATAATATTTGTACCTTAATAAATAACATTTCATTTATAAATAAGATTATTTATTAATAATGCAAATCTGAAAATTTTAACGATGAAAATTTAAGTAATGAAAGCTCTATTGATAATCTTAATAAATATTTTTCAAAAATAACATTAATACAATTTTTTTAAATAATTACTATCTATATGTGCGTCTGTAGCGCTCAATGCATACCATAATTGAAATTTTTATAACAAAACTAATAAAATGCTCCTTTATTTAAAGAATGGCGATATCTATCACTAATTTACTAATTATATTACTAAAAATCAATTTAGGTTAAATTTTCAAAATTTTGTTATCATCTGAACCACGGTTTGTCGGCCAAGCTCAAATTTTACTATGATCATAAATTTGCTGATAAAATGCGAAAGTTGATGTAAATCTGCTTTACTCGCATCGAGGCGGTTCTGACTGTACAGCACCTTTACTGAAAGGCACCGGGGTCGAATTAATTGACTGACTGTTCAATCAACACAGAATCCGGAACAATAAATAATAAATTATAATAATTACGATTTAAAAATTAAAGTAGAAACTTTCAAAGATGAAAAATCAGTTCCTTAGTTATGATGTGTCTTTTTCTAGTCCTAAAATAATCCTTAAAAAATTATAAACAAAATCCTGGGGGCGAGTTTTATGCGGCCAGTTGTCCTGCTCCGGAACAATTCAATATTTATTGTTAGTAAATCCAAACACAAATAAAATTAACATTTAACAAAACAAAATTTTCACTAATGTCTTGATTGACAGACAAGTCACGATTATATATCGAAAACATGATCTTTGACCAAATGATTCTTATAAGAATTTCCTCCGAGTTAATTCGAAGGACCGAAAATAGAATTGAGACAGTCAGTGAGGCTCGATTAGATAGAACACAACTGACGAATATCATAACCCCTGGATATTTATGACATTATCGAACAACGCGTTCTGATAATTATTCTCATAATTGAGAATAACTATCTCTTGTATCACAATGTCTGATATGAAAATGATGTCTAAAAAGCTTTAGATTAATTTTTAAACTATAATTAAATTTTGGGTTCAATATTGTTTACCTACAACAAATATTTTAAATGTGAATTTTTAAACGTTTTACTATGAATTTGTCACAGCAATGAAAACTATCAAGAATCTAAGGAAATTCGATAGTGGAGAGGATATCGAGCGTTGAATCGACAAATTTGAGTTCACAACTGAGAGCTCACAATTTTGGTTATGATGTTAGATGGGCCAACATAATTCTGTTTCGCGTATTTGTCAGATCATGGGGCCAGCATATGACACATGGAAAGAATTTCGTCGGATTATCAAAGAAATAGTAACTAAATTAAAAGATAATTGTGCAGTGTTCCATTAAAACAAATTTGATACGTGATTACTGCTTGATAAAAATAGGGACTGAGTGCGAAAAATATTACTAACTTTAAATGTGCGTTTATACAGCCAGAAGTCTCGAGAATCGGAAGCGTGCCCGTGCATTGAAAGCTCGCACTCTTGCATTTGAAGCCGTGTGAGAGGATCAGAAAACTTTGTATTTGTCAAATGGTTTCTACCCGATACAGAGTCTATGATTCACCACCCGGTGCGCCAATGCTGAGTATTATTTACGAGGGGCGTTCCGAAAGTAAGTGGAAAAAAGGGAGACGACACCATAAGAAAGCATTTATTGAAGGAATACAATGTCATTCAGATAGGCCTGTCATCTCTGCCAACTCGCTAATGGTAAGGCAGCGATTTGCATTGATAGTCTCCGACACTTTTTCCACATTTTCTACCGTGCTCGTCATTACTGGACGTCCACTCCTGTCCTCGTCGTCCAAGGATTCACGTCCATTTTCGAATTGATGCACCCAATTGTAGACAGCAGATTTTTGCAGGGCTCTTTCTTGAAAGACATTTGATAAGCGGCGCACAATGTCAGACACTGGAGTATCCTCTTTCCTAAGGAAAAAGATGATGGCACGATGAGAACGAACTGCGTCTTCCATGTGTTAAACAAAAATGAAAACACTGCTTATGACAGTTTCCTCTATGCTGCTCACATGTTGCATGGACCAATGCCACTTTTGCTCGATTTCTATTGGCTGGTAAGTACATCACGCCACCACGC
>MQRK01251759.1:3400-15295 GCA_001938485.1 Girardia tigrina | reverse complement strand
ATCATTCAATATTCATAAAAAAATTATTGAAGCAAAATTTAAGTACGAATTTCATTTGATTCAAATTAAAATCGAAAAAGTGACCAAAAATTTTAACACAATGTTTTTTCTAATAATTTCTAATATTTTTTAAGAAACATCTTTACTATCGTGTCCTATGTTTGATCTTCTTTGATACCTAACCCTGGCTTGAAAGACCAGCAAAAATGGAGCATTATTTAATATTAAATAATATAACGAAATTAAACAGAAAAAATAGGCAACCATTAAAATTTTATTTTATTCTAAGCTGATAAAGTCTTTAAAACATAAATTTCTATTTAAATTGAAAGAGTCTTTTAGGCTTATTGATATTTCAAGGGTTAATAATGGATTCTTTCTTTTCTTACAGCTCTACGACTTCTTCTACAAGTCAATAACAAGTGAGTTCAAAACTTGTTACAAGTATTCATTTATTACTAGTGAAGATCATAGATTTTTTCTTGTTGGAACTGTAAAAATAAAACTTAGGACAATTTCAAATCCCTCAATTATTTCAAGTCAATAGTACAAAACCTTTTAATTTCCAAAGATTTCGTCAATCGTAAACTTTTTTGGCACAAACAATAAATAAAAATAATATGTAAAATACGAGGTAGTCAGTCTGCTCTGTGTTGAAGAGTCTCAGGGATGTTGAGGTAAGTGACTTAATAATCCAAAAGGTAATGATGGAGGACTACATGACAATGTAAAGGACCAGAACAAAGACGCAGCTAAACAATACAAGCCAGAATGAAGCTAGACTTGAAAGAATTAAGAACTTATAGTTTATTTTAGTTTATTTTATTTTTTTCTACTCGTTAGCTATTATAAATTTCGTTTAAAATTTCAGAAAAACTTTAAATGTCAATGGATTTTGGTTTTTAAGGAAAAATCTGGCCTTAGTAATAAATTAAACAGATGTGGGTCCCATGACCATATAAAAAATATTATACCTCATTTATGGAGATAGAAGTTGATTATGAGAAGTAGGAAATATTATATTAATAAAATTAAGTTGCAAACCGCAATTCTATGCAATTGTGTTTCAATGGTATTGTAAAGGAAAATTATCGAATCGAACATGTTCATTACATTTTAAGTAATTTCACCACAACGTCTGAAAATGATGTCGAACAGTTACAAGCTTTCCATAACAGCTATGTACGTATGGCTCATAGAAAAACCAAGCTTAATAGAATCCATAATATGAAAATATCGACTTTTCCAACCCAGACAAGAGAGATTTTAGCCAAGAGGCAAATTGAAGTCTAAAAGGAAGGGCTTGAACGAAGTCATAATGGTTTTAATCTCTGAACTGGTTTAGGATAATCAAAAATTTAGGGACTGTAAAATAGAGAGCTTCTTGCTCGTGATATGTTCTGGATCTTTGATAACGAAAATGACTTAGAAGAATATAGAGAGTATATAAATTGGAAAAGGGTTCTTGAAAACGATTAGGAATTCGAATAACTGCTTTAAAGCATTGTCACTGAAAAACTGAAAGAGACTTTTGAACAAACTAATAAATATCCAAAAATGCTTCAGTTGTGTAACAAGAGACTAAGCTGTATAATTCCTTCTTACTATGAAGAATTCGTTGAGAAGAAAGAATCAAGAAGACATATACAGAATGTATATATGGACACGGTACTTCATAGACAAGAGAGTTGTGATTCTTATATGTGCGTCATTGAGAACTGTCATAAAATGTTATAAAATTAATGTTGCTGATAAATATTTTAGTTGATCTTCCCATAAATTTTGAAGGTACTATTACTACTGTCATCCAAGTTTTCATAAATTTAGATGTATGACAAAATACTTCCTCTTACTGAAAACTGAAATCTATATTGTCTAAATATGTGTAATAGTTATCTATTACTAATAGATGTTATGATACTTTCCATTAATATCTCCGTATACTTTGTAGAGTTCATTGTGCCTTCTATAAAGTGAAGACTGCAAAGTTCTTTGCTTGTCATATAACACCTAATCATTACTCTCTCTGAAAATATCAGATTTTGCATTAAAAAGTTCGATAATAATGATTCGGTTCTAATTCTTAAAACTGATTTTCCATTTTGGTCTATTGGAAATTCAAAAGAAATGTCTCAAAACATAATTTTATAACAATCATTTTGACTCCATTTACTATGATTATGAGTCAATTCAAGTCTCTTTTTCTTTTGAACATGAGTTAGAAACGGTTTGTTTTTAGCCTAATAAAATATTATGTACGGCTTATATGTAATATGAATTTTTCATAATTTTCATGTCAAATGACTCATTATTATCAACATTATTAATCATTTGTGATTTATATGTAATTGGTGCATTATCCAGCAACAAATTCCTATTATTGGATGTAGTAAAATGTTTTCAATAATTTAGGTACATACGTTTTTCTCAGGCGTGGTGGAGCCATGTTACATACACTCTTTTCTTGGTCAAGGTCAGCCGGCTACTGCGCATGCATGCCTGGTGACAGAGAAACAAAACATGTTCCGTATGTGTTCTGAACCTTCAGAGTACACACCTTATCAACGAAACATAGCTAAATGCAATGTCTTTACTTTTACAGCCATTTTTATTAGCTGGGCATGAATGTTCCCGTTCGGCGTTAATGGGTTAAGAAATTCTCCTCCTTGTAGAATAAATGATTTAATTCATGTATTCGACGTAGACAAGTGGAGAGAGAAGAACAAAAGCTTGTTTGCTTGCTACATTTCTTGCTGATTTCTTGAAAGGCGATATTGATGAATTAACCTCTTCTAATACATATTATCAGTATCGGAAGTCAACTTTGGTCGAAAAGAGTACTTTGACGATGAGGGATTCTGATGATATTTAGCTTTTTTAATTTAATGGAACACCGTTGATTTACTTATCTAAATTTTTTTGAAATTTTTGTTAATGAGTTTTCTTAAACATGGATGGCAAATATTTTCTCATGTATTTCAGTATCGATCTTTTGTCCAAAAACCATATTTTAAAAAACCAAAACATTTATTTGACTCAAATATTTAAACAATAATAAATACAAGTAAAAAAGGAATTTTAAATCTGCTTATATAGGCAAGCAGGGACTTGTCACCTAACCACTCTCAATAGGGTTTTCGAAAACCCTAATAATAATCCATTGATGAATTCTTCGAGTCAAGACCGGGCGATTTCTACAAAAGAGGCATTGAAAAACTCGTTGAACGTTGGGAAGAAGTCGTGAACAATGGCGGAGATTATATTTGTGATTAATTTGTAGTAACTCTTGTTAAAAAAAATTTTAATTTTTCAAAAAACGGCGGGAACTTATTCCTCAACCCAATATTAAAAATTTTATTATTATTTGTAGAAATTTATTTTTCAAATTTTAAATTAATTTAAGGATATGATTAAAAAAATTAAATATTTACAATATAAAAATTGAATATTAAATATAACGTATTTTCAAAGATTTCAAAATCGTAAAATAAAAAATAAATTTAAACATTTAATATTTTTATAAAAAAAAGTAATATACGTCAAATAATAATTTTCATAGATATTATTTATTTAAAAATTTGAAAATTAATTAATTTTGATTTGATTGCAATTTTAAATAAATGTAAAATATTATCTGTAAATAGAGATCGGCATTAATTATTAAGTAAGAAAATAGTTGAAAATTTTGTTTGAAAATTGTTTATAATATATATATATATATATATATATATATATCAACGTATATAGAAGTCGACGTTGCAAGCACCTCTCACAATTACAAAAAATCTAAATTTAAGAATTTTGTCTTCTAAATATTAGGCTGTTGCAAAAGCTTTGTAGGTTTGTGAACCAAAACTTTAAAAAAAATGTAACTCAGCACAAAATAAACGTTATTAATCAAAATATAAACTATCAGAATCAATACATTATTGCCAACGAGAAACAAGTTTATTGTTTATTGATGTCCCTAATGTGGAACTCCTGAGTTCTAGATGCGATGAAAGCGTTAAAGGCGACTTTGGCGTCATCTTGCTTTTTGAAGCATTTTTTCTGGAGGAAGTTGTCCGAAAGAGTATCTGAACGAGTATAAATTAAACTTTTAAATGACTCATAAATCGCATAACATCATATCTGCTTTAGTCGTATAACATTGCGGTAAATACAAAAAAATCAAAAACCTGCATTCCTTTTGCAACAACCTAATAATAGAAGATACATTTGTAATTAGAAGGAAAATTTTTGATAAAAAAATGTAAAAATCGGCTTGGAGTTATGAATGATGAAATTTGTGTGATTAAGTGTGTTTGTTTATTTATATCGCTGTAACTATTCAAATAAATATTTTTTTGTTCTGCAATTATTTCAATTACTTTGCGTGACTAATTAAAATTGTATATTTTAATTCTTAATTTCTAATTTCTCGAACAAAAAAACAATGTTAAACGATAGAAGAATGTTCATCGGTAGAAATCGGAAAATGAACAGCAACGAAGACAAAAGAGAAAATATACCGCTCTGTTTTTGCCGATTTTAATTTCCTTGGCCCTCTGATGTCCATTTCTCTCTCCCATTCACCATGAATGTCTCCACAAAATTTTGTAGGTGCTGAAATTTCGTCGCACTTCATCTCAAAAATTTCGTCGCCAATAGGAACTCCATCTCTACGGTATTCACCCGTACGGAATTGACGGAAATTATCCGCAGTTTTCGGGACAATATCGGCAAATAATTCGAACTGTATTCTGCCAATATCCTGATCACCAACACTGACATCGAAAAATACGACTGGATTTGACGAATTTCCCATTTGAGACGCAACAGCAGGTAAGACGATTTCTTCGGACATTTTTACATGATCTCCAACTGTCTTCATAAAATAATCCACATTAAAAATATAGCCAAAAGGCAAAGTAATCTGTTCTTTTAAATTAGACATTCAATCTCAAATAATGACAAGAAATCGATATTACTATATAGTCTTTATTCGTTCTCAAAAATTACAATTGATTCGTTTAAACAAACGAATTTAAATTCCAAATATTCAAACAATATAAAAATTCTTATTCAACTTATAACATATATATACATATATCTATATATAAATTTTTATTAAATATTTTTTTACTTATATAAAGTATTTATTTTACAATTTTAATAAAAAATTTTAATTCATTCTGAAACACCGCTCCTTTTTAGGACAACAAAATAGGGTTGTGGAATCGAAGACCGACTGTAATATTGTGTATAGAACGTTATCCGTAGCCTTCGTGGAAAGCTTCATACCCCTCATTATATTAAAGATCACAAAAAATATGAATAATAAAATAAAATCGGTAATCGATAAGCTAGTCTTTAATTTAACATATTTTCTAATGACTATTAATTTAATTTTTATGTAAAATATTAAATATTTAATATATAATATTAAAAAGAAATATATAATAAATGTTTGAAATATTCTACGTCTCAAATGGTCTGAATAAATTTCAGACAACAAAATTTAAGATAAAAATCTTTTATTAAAAATATTTTTTCCCATTGATAAATATTTCTCCATTAATATTTTAAAAAATTAATTTTAAGAAAAAAAACAACGAAACAACTTCCTCAAAACTTAATGAAATATCAATTTCCTTTTTTAAATACTTAAAAAAAAATATTTAATTTCAATTTTTTTCCGATTCAAAAATACAAAATAAAAACGTATTTCTGAAAACGAAAAAAAAGAGAAAATAAAAATCAAATAAAAAGAGAATAAAAATCGTGATTATAAATAAACCGTGTCCCTTTCACGAAATAATGAATGAATTAATTATTATATAATAGTTCGTAAAAATATAAAAAAAATTTTTTTTTACTAATTAAATGCATAAAATAATTAATGAAATCTTTTTTCATATTACTTATTCGCTGTCTCAAGTTTCATTTTGAAATAATAATATCCAATGTATATTTTTTTTAATTAATAACATTCATAATAGGAAAATAATTGAATAGTCTACTTCAAATAAGATAAAATTGTCTTTAAAATTGCTTTCAAATATAAATTAAAATTTAATATGAAGAAGCTAATAGTCAACTTAGTTGATGAAGGCAAATTACATTTAGTCTCTAGCATAATTATGTCAATAAATTGGACTATTAACTCTAATGATTCCGATATTCTTGCATTCCTTTTTTCCTAAAGGATAAAGACACGCGATTTTAGCCACAAATACCCCTTGCAAATATATATATATATGAAAAAAAACAATTAAATATTATCTCAGCTATATTGAGAAATATGACTTTACAATGTTTCGAAGTTTAATTTACTCTGCTAATTATAAAATGAATTTTTTTTGAACATAATGATTTATTTTTGGGAGTAATTTAAAATATCGGAGACAAGTAGCAATTTAATTTAAAAGCTTTCTTAGCTTTGAATTCGTATCCTAAATTGTTATTAAATATGCATTAAGATATTTAATAAAGGTTGAAAAGAAAAACGTTTTTTTTGTCATTTTCATTTAAAAAAAAGAAAACTTTTTTTTTACAATTTATTTATATATAAAAATCTTAATAGGATTATTTATTTATTTATATTTTTGTTCGTATTTTTTTAATAATTTTTAATTTTTATAAAATTGTTTTTAAGATATTAAAATATTTATTTTTAAAGTTTTTTTTCAATTTGCAAAATAAATATAATTATGATGAATCAAAATATTTTATTTGTAAAACGTAAATCTTTTTCTATTTTATTTTCTTCATAAATCTTTGACCGTATAAATATATAAATAAATAATGTAATATAATATAATTATATATAAAACCTATTTGTGAAGGCTTTTTATTGAATTAATTTTCTCCACACTTTGTACATTTACTCATTTTCGATGACAATAAATGATAATGTGAAAATTTGATCAAACTAGTAAATCGTAAAAATTCTTTTTGCAAAAAAAACGTTTTACGATTATCCACAAATGTTTAAACTGTATGAAATAGACATGTTTTGATTTTTTACTTCCATGCTTTATAATAAATTTCTAAAATTTTATAATGTTTCTCCCACCCAGATGTAAAATTGATATTTTGGATGTTCACGAAAAATAATTATTCGAGTATACAGTGATGGAAAAAAGTCTTTTGACAGTGAACTTTTTTGCGATTTTTCGTGACAATATATTACCAAAAACAGTTTTTCAACCCAATATTTTTAATACAACCTTATAAACGTATATTTTATCTATTTTAAGTAATTTTTTAATTTCAATCAAAAGAGAGAAATCATTGAATGATATACTTTTATTTAAAAACGATAAAATATCATGCTAAAAGTTAATCAGAATAATATGGCATAAAATGAATAAAATAGTAACAGGAATTGATAAAATGGGTTAAAGGATCACAGTTTAAGTCAATCGAATTCAATATTTGGTTGGGTACCCTCTGTTTCGGATAACAGCTTCGATACAGCGTGGCATGCTCTCAGCAAGTTTCTGGCACTCATCTGCAGTGGTCTCTAGGCACCATACCCGTTTGATTTCCTCTTTTAATTGACTTATAGATGTTGTTTCGATCTCACTGAGTTTCCTCTTCATGTTGGACCACAGGTGTTCAATTGGATTCAGGTTTGGGCTGTTGGATGGCCAGTCAAGCAGCTCAATGTTGTTGTCCTGAAATCATTTCAGTGCCTTTTTTGAACAATGCAAGGGGCATTGCCTTGCTGGAAAATTGTACAACCATGGACGCACATAAAATGAACCAACTTCTCTTCTAAAATCTTGATATAACCATCAGTATTGAGCCTTTGGTTTGAATTGAGAAGTGTGAGCCCCCCTCGGCCATTGTGGGAAAAACAGCCCCAAATCATGACCGAAGCTGGATGCTTGCTAGACTTCTTTGTGTATCTTGGGTTCACCGGTGATGAGCCAACTGGTCTTCGAACTGTCTGATTGGGGCAATTGTTGATTTGGAATGAGCTTTCATCACTGAACATTACCTTTTTCCACTGTTCCATCGTATAATTCTTGTATTTTTCACAAAATTGTAATCGCTTCTTTCTCATTACATATGCAATGATTAGTTTTTTCACTGCTTGCCTTTTTATTAGTGCATCAACTCGGGGCGTGGTTGATTTAAGCCTGCCTGATCTTGTTTTAATTGAAGTATTGCTTTCGGATTCATATCTTTTGATTATATTGACAACAGATTGACGGGAAATTCCATACTGAGCTGCAATTTCTCTTGTTGACAGATTTGTATTGCAGTGTAAGGCTATAATAACACCTCGAATCTCTTGGTCAACTTGTTTTCCAGGTATAGCAAAAAAAAGCCATTTGATTGGTTGATGAGGGAAGATAGAAGGTTAATGCATCATATGCTATACCAGCGATCCAACAGTAATATTTAGAAAGGCTGATGAAATCATTGAAAAGTTAATTGAGAAAAAGTTCGAGTAAAAAAGAACTATCAAATTTGGTCTACGCTAATCTGATAGATGATGAGAACGTGCAGAAAGAAATAGCCCCTAGAGGTGTCAAGAAATCTGAAGAGATTGAAGACATTCAAACTAGAATGTTTGAATATGATAAAAAGAAAAGAAATGCTCCTGTAGCGGCATATAACACAAAAAGAGAAAATGAATGAAGAACAGTGGAAAATAAAAAAAGAAAACTAAGACCACAGAACGAGAAATTCATAGAACAAGAAACAAGAAGGAATTTTAAAGTTCGAAAAATTACCTATTGGGCATGCCACGATGAAGGGCATGTTAGAAGAAAGTGCAAAAACGTGAAGTGTTGTCATTGTAATAGAAAAGGGCATTTAAGAACACAGTGTTATGAAAACCCTAATAGGTTTAAGGAGCGTGATCAATGGAAAAGGGATAATGGAAATAATCGATGGAACAACAGGCCAAATTACTCGAATCAACGGTATAGAGAACGGCCAACACACATGAATAGGAAATACCCAGTAGCAGAAGTGGACAAACTAGATGATGAATTGTACATAAGAGAATATTCTAGAAAAGGGGACTATTCGGAAGGAACGTATAGAAGAGAAGATGACAAAAGACTGGAATCTCCCGTTGGTAACAGAAAATTCAGAAATGATCAGGGAAACGAGGACGCACGATCTCATGGAGAAGTGATCAGTGTGCTACAATAGGAACTCAATGTAGGTGTATGATTGATTGTATGTATGAACGTGTTTGTGATTGTATGTTTGATGATGTATTTGAAAATATTTCTCTGGCGTTGTGTAGATTAGATAATGAATCTGAAGAAGACGAAGAAATATGTGCTAGTATGAATAAAGAAAATGAGAAAAAAAATAAAAAAGAAAGCTGAAGATGTATTGATATTACCGAAGTTTAATATAAATTATAAAGAATTGAAAGGTAGACCAAGTATAGAGTTCCGAATAAAGAATAAAAATGTCAGTTGCCTGCTAGATACAGGAGTTCGAGTCAACGTTTTTAAAGCAGTGATAATTAAAGATATGAAAGATGTAAAGATCAAAGAAACTAAAAGACAAATACATTGTGCGAATGATTCAGAACTTATAAACTATGGTATTGTTCAACTTAAAGTGATAATTGAAAGAATGCAGAAAACAGTTGATTTCTTTGTTGTCAAAGATTTAGATCAAGAAATGATTGCAGGAATAGATTTCTTGGACAAATTCAGGATTAAGTTAAAGAGAGAACCATCAAATACTAATGAGTTACTGGTAATACGAGACAATCCATCAGACGAAGATAGACTGAGAAGAATAAAAGAGCTGTTCGACAACAAAATTGACAACCAACTAATGGAACTTTTAACAAAATTTAAATCAATATTTATGGCCGACAAATTGAATATTGGAAGGACGACACTGACCAAACACAAGATCGAAACGCATGGAGAACCAGTTTTAGTGAAACCTTATTGACAACCAAAACATTTCGAGGAAAAACTAGACGATATTATTCGAAATTATGAAGAAAACGATATTATAGAAAAATGCAGTTCACCGTGGAATTTCCCTCTAGTTTGTGTTTGGAAAAAGGAGAAACAGGACATTCGAGTGTGTGTAGATTTCGGCAATTGAATAAAATCACCGTTAGACCAGCATTCCCAATGCCGAATGTTGATGAAATGTTGAATACACTAAATGGAGCAAAGTATTTTAGCACAATCGATTTAGGAAACGCATACCATCAAGTGGAACTTGAAGATGAATCAAAAGTCAAAACAGCATTTTCAACAAAGGATGGCCAATACTGTTTCAAGATAATGCCATTTGGAATTGCGGTGGCACCAGAAACGTTTCAAGAAGTGATGGTAAAGGTTTTGGGTGAATTAAATTGTTGAGGTGAATTAATTAATAATGTTATTAGTAAATATTTAATTGCAAATTAGAGTTGTAAATTTTTTAATGTAATTTTCCCTTCTATAAAAGATTATAAAAAAATTCTGTTGGCAAAATGAAGTTCTGTCATCATATGAAATGGATTAAATTTTTTTTTGATTTTAATAATTATCTTATCTTCACTCATCATTGACGCTGTAAAAAAATCAATAATTATTCAAACAATAGTAGAAGAAATAGTCTCCTTTTATAAAACTCAAGTCAACCAAAAGCAAAATTGAGTCATTTAAACTGGATTTATGATGTCTTTTACATGTTAATAAAGCCAATGATATTTGATTCTGATTTCATTGTGTTAGGAATCAAGGGGCACTTTGGAAATTTTTTAATAAAAAGTAAAGGTCATAAGCAATTAAAAATAAATTATTTATTAAGATTAATAAACATTATGAAAATAAAATAATAGCATGTTGAAAAAAAGTTAAATGAAAATTAATAAAGAAAATAAATCATCTGTACTGGTTTGATATCAATGAAACTAAAAAAGTTTCTCAAAATAAATAAATGACAATTTTATAACAGAAAGTTCTTTGTATAAAACCGTGGATCTCGTAGTTTTTAAAATTGTAATTTTTTAAAATATATTTTTATATTGATGGAATTGTTCTCGCAATCGAGTGGTGTGTCCACCGAAACTAACTGTATTTAAGTGCTGTCCTAATACTCTCGATATTAACCTATTATGAGCCATTGATTATGGTGAGTAGAAGTAGCCTATGAACGAATAGTATGACGATTATTAAGTGTTTTTTTAGCTCTAGGTGAAGGTTCTCCGTTTTCCGACTAATGCGTCTTTTCTTACGTTACTTGAAAATTGCAACTTCAGCACCATCGGCTTATTATCTTCATACTCGATAATCCAAATTATCTTAGTTCAGGGCTTTTTATCAGGTCTTGAAAATTTGTGTTTATTGATCGAAAACTTATATTCTAAGAAATATTACAAAACTCTAATGATTTTAGGGCCACTTTTTTTCGCGACCCAAAAACACATTTTTCTCGATCCGCAAATGTCAAATTTCGCATTTTTTTGCAAAAATGGCACACCTAGAATATATAGACACCAAGCAATTTAACTTAATAACTATGGTTATTAACACTAAAAAAGGTTTATTGAAATTTCATTTTAAAATAATTTGCCAGTTTTTGTAAATGAGTATGCCAGAGTTTATTAGCAGGAGGAACAGCACCGCCAACCTTAATATGATTTCTTAAAAAAAATTCTCGTTAATGGGTTGTCCAGTTTTTCCAGTGGGATGTTCGAGACTTGATATTCAAAGCCATTATTTTTTCTGTATATATATATATATATATATATACAGGGTGGGCCAAAAGTAGGGTTACAGTTAACACTTAAACATTTTATCTTTAATAGAAATTTAGACATTTATTTACATACATTATATTTACATAATAAACATTTTACATTGAACATTTAATCTCTCAAGTGCTCAAAATGTCCACCTTCAACCTTGCAACAATCTCTATATC
>MQRK01251743.1:19113-33089 GCA_001938485.1 Girardia tigrina | reverse complement strand
CGCTTCAAAATTGGATCACTTTGTTCTCGCTTCAAAAGGGAATCGCAAATGTCTATACGTTTCACCAAATGAATTTCTTTCAGTTCATGTGGTAACCACATATCGAGTTTACTGACGAAGTTTCTTTAAATGACTTCCAACACTTGATTTTGATATTTCCAGTGTCTCTGCAACTTCTCTTGTCGTCATATGTGGATTAGATTTGATCAGTGCTGTTATTTTGTCGCCATCAACTTCAACTGGTCGACCGGAGCGTGGTGAATCTTTCAGATGAAATTTTTCAGAACGAAATTTAGAAAATCAGTATTGACACTGTCGAAGTTTTAAGGAGTCACTACCATATATACAAAACATATCTTCTTATGTGCTTGCACAGGGGTTTTCCCTTTGCGAAAATAATGCAACAAAACATGACGAATATGCTCATTTAGATTTTCCATTTCGAATTGACGGTAAAGTAATAAATTAAAACAAAATCAATTAATATTTTGTGTAAACATAGTCTGAAAATTAAGGTTTTAGAATATGTAATTGAATTTAAATTTTATCACATCGTTTTATATTTTCAAGCTTTTTATTAGGACGTACTCACAAACGCAATGACTTTTTGGCCAACCCAATACAATTTTCTTATTTTGTTTCCTACAATTTTACTCGTTCCACGACAAATGTATGATAATATTTGGTAATATGGAATTTCACCAGGGTCTGAGGACGTAATATTCAATATATTACTTAATAGATTAATTAATATTCAATAATGGCTAAAGTCAACATAGAATTTTTTGTTTTCTTCAAAAGAAAATCATTAAAAAATACAATTAAAAAACAATAAAACAAATTCATTCAAAACGCAATTCCGGCTTTGGGAATTTATGCGGTATTTAAATAAAAATCATTAAGAAAATTAGGAAAAAAGAATTAAATATCTGCAAATATATAAAGAAATAAATTAAAAGAAAATCAAAATCTTAATAAACTAACTCCCAGACACATTCAGACCGTCTTTACGTTACTGTCTAATTAATAACCATCTGACGAAAATTAATTCATTTATTCAATTTATTTTTGAACCCAAAATGAACACTTTTATGTCCCATTTTGAATTTCGTTGGGAAACAAAACAATAACGAATATTCCACATTTGAAAAGCAAACCCCAATCTCTCGTGGCGCGATTCAAGCCCGACCGAATCTCTGTCCCAATAATTGCAGTCACATTTGACAACTGCTGTTCAATTTATCACTGAATTCTTAATTTATTTATTTGTTAAAAATTAATTAATTTAAAAAAAAGCATAATACTTTTATTAATAATATTATTTGTATCATTATTATTTTATGAAGTAATGAAGTAACGATGGCGATCGAAAACCAAATCGACGACGTAACATTCGATGGACGTTGTTCAGTTCTTATCTACCGTACAATCTTTTGTTTGGTTTAACCTCCTTTATTAAAAGAAAAAGTATAAATAATAATATTAGGTTGAGGAATAAGTTCCCGCTGTTTTTTTAATTTTTAATCAATTTTTAGTCAATCAATTTTAATCAATTTTTGAGTCAAGACCGGGCGATTTCTACTAAAGAGGCATTGAAAAACTCGTTGAACGTTGGAAAGAAGTCGTGAACAATGGCGGAGATTATATTTGTGATTAATTTGTGGTAACTCTTTTGATAAAAAATAAAATTTTAATTTTTCAAAAAACGGCGGGAACTTTTTCCACAACCCAGTAATAAACTATGCAGTTTAAATTTACAATATTTATTAGAATAATAAGTTATAAATACGGGATCGGGTCAAATGACCGAATCCCAAAATACCGAAATTATTACAAAATTATTTTCATAAATCAAATAAGGTTTTTTTTTCATTTAAAATTGAGATTCATTCTTTTAAAATGAAATTTTTTATTTTAAAAAAAGATTTTTGTTCTTAAAATTGAGAATGTTTCATTTTCTTTATTTTTATATTTTAAGGCATTTAAAATCTGAATTTTAATTGAAAAAAAACTCATTTTAAAATAAAAAATCTCAATTTAAAATGAAAAATAACACAATACCACAGGTTCCATGTAAAAAGGGCCAAGTAAAAGGAGCCAAAGTAAAATGAAACAAAAATAAAAATAGAATAAAATTTAAATAATTTAAATAAAATTTTACTGAATACAGTTGAAATAAAAAGAATATTACAAAATTAATTTTTTGATATTTCATTAATTACTTTAAAATTTGTATTACTGAAAGAATTTTTAAGCATAGATTACTAGCAATTCCTTTTTAGAAAAATATTATATCTACTAATTCATAAAAACTGCTCAACACGAGTTTGATACTTTGAGCTACATCTTTTTACAATTTCCTTTGTGTGCTTAGAGTTTGTCCAGAATTTGCAAAGAGTATTATCCAATTTATGAATACTATGCTCTTTTTTCAAACATAAATAAATCTCGAAATGCTTTCATGACAAATGCAAAAGCTCTGTACCATCCTTCTAAATCATTATTTGTACTGGGCAAGTTTCTCGTGGTGGCATTGCATGAATTCAAGATCTCACAGGAAATATTGGCAAACACCGACTTATACTTCACTTTCAATGCAGTTAACATTTGTAAATGCAATTTAAAGTCGAAATCATTGTCATATTGTTGATGAATATTATTAAGAGTTTTTGATCTTTTTCCAAACCACCTGCTCAAAATGAAACACACATCCCGGCTGAGTAACTAATGAGAAATTGGACCACGTAAATATATTAATCCTTCAAATTACATCAGTAAATAAATTAATGCTTTAAATTACACAAATTTCCAAGTTTTTTATATTCTTTTTAATTTTTTTGGCTCTTTTTACTTTGGTGCTATTTACGTGTTACGAATACTGCATACTGCGACGTACATAACATTTATAATATTCCTCATAAAAACTTATTTTAAATTTATTGTATTTTAGAATAATAAATTTTGTAATAATTAATTTCGGTCATTTGGGAATTTGCTCTTAAGGGATTCGGTGATTTGGAATTCGGTCTTTTTGGATGAAGTGGAGGATCTCATCTGACCTCCAAAACCCTAATACTCAACATTATTGAGAATTTAAAGTTGATTTTAAAGATTTGAGTAAGAAGTCGATGTCCACCGCAATCATCTCTAACAGAACTGGAATGTATTTTATCTAAAGAATGGGCTTTAATTTCTTTTGGTAATAATTCACATAATAAAATATATATTTTCATAGAATTTAGTAGTAAAACGAAAACAAAGTTTAACAAAAAATTAAAATAAAGACATAAATAGGAAAGTATAAATTGCAAAGCGTTTTTATTTGAAAGTCAAATACTAATGTCGCAGTATCGCCAAATCACTTTCGACAACAAAAAGATCCTAACTTGGATCCACCCTTTGAAGCTCAATCGTCATTACTTATTATGTGTAGCGATTTATTTTAACCATTTGTTTTCCAATGAATACATTTATAACTATAACAAAACTTACAAGCTACATATGGCTCTTTTAAAAATGACAATTCGCTTCATTGATTGGATTTATGGAGTATTTATAAACATAATTCAGTCGACTGTGAAAGTAGAGTAGGATAGATATTCATCCGATACTTTAGTCGGCAGGAATTTCATCAAAAGAAAGACGCCACAAAAGCTAATAAATCAATTTGCTCAGTTTTTGATGATAATGTTTAATGTAACAGGACTTGTACAGACATTTGTAAAGTGGTAATTCTGACGCCAATAAGTCAACGTAGAGAACAATTCGAAAATAATAAAATTAACGATTTTCAAGAGTTACTCAACCGCGATCCATTGATTTTGATATTCAGGACCTTGATCAAAACAGTTTGAAAGAGTAGAATCAACAAAACAGAAGACATTCAGAGACAAGATACCTATTTCTCAAAACTGAAAACTTAGAAAGTTAAAAAACCAAAGCAAAACAGCAATGAAACAAAAGTTGTACGCTTGGTGAGAAAAGAATGTTGTTGCTGCTTTTTAATGAATGAATGATTAGAGTCAAATAATTTGACCCTTTCATATGTTTTAATAAAGGGTTGCGTCATAGGTTTTGTCGCACACATATATCTATGTTAACTTCAGATATCCTTGCATCACATAGATAATTCTTATATATTTGCAATCCATAATAAAATGTGAATTAGATAAAATAGCATTTGCGATCTACTTATGTCCAATAATTTTTATTTTCTGTCCTAAATGAATTTTTGTTTTAATAAAATAATAGCATTTTCTTAAATTTCGCACATTTGTAAATTAATTTACTATTACTGGAAAAGAGAATTAACACCCTCACAGATGAATGACGAAATTAACACGGCCCTTGGAGTTGAAACAGTCTCAAAGAGAATATGTGAAAGGTGGTTTTCCAATTTTCGTGCAAGCAACTTTAACACAGACGATCAAGTCCGTGAAGGGCGGCCCTCTCTTGACATTCAGCCATGTTGGCTGAATAAAACATTTAAAAATTTGGAGTTTTAAAAAGATTTCCGACAAAAATAATTTATTTATTATGTTAAAACAAACTCGTTAAATTTAAAATAGTCCCGTAAATAGTCCATATTAACAATAAATATTGAAAAGATTTTCCTGTAAAAATACACAGATCAAAAACTGAATATAGAAAAATTGTACAAGTTATGTCATTAATTAATACCACAAAAAATGTTTTTTCTTTGATTCAAGATATTTTTGGAATTTGGGTTTGAGTTTCTGGTTTAAAAGGTTGGTTGATGAATTGACTGTTGAATGATTTGATTTGTATTTTGTTGGGGAGTGACAACGAACGTAACATTAATATTTATTAATACTTTTTTGTGTAATATAAAATACTTATAATTTATAAGTAGATCTTTTTCAATTAATATTGTTCAGGAACTCCGATGATCCGTTTCTCCCCAATTCTGAGACCTTAAAAAGTTTTTTTGATCAAATTTTCACATTATCATTTATTGCCATCGAAAATGAGTAAGTGTGCAAAGTTTGAAGAAAATTAATTTAGTCAAAAGCCTTCAAAAATAGGTTTCAATTTTCAAATTTTGTTTTATCTGATTGTGATGCGATTGTATTTTTAAAAAATCAATTTTTTGATTATTTGTTCCTCCTGCTATCTCAAACGAAGTGAATTTTAATATTTTCGATTTGAATTATTGCTAACGATTTTAATATATATTAACGATTTGAAAATAAAAAAAATCAATGTCAATAAACCACCAATTACTTTAAAAATCGGCCCAGCACGAACTGCACAAACAGCATGACTTTGCTACCACCGGTCAGTATCTAGGGCGACTGGAGACTGTATCGAACAAGCAATAATTAAAGTAATGTACTTTTAAAATCTATTGAATAGAACATAAAAATTTTCTTGGTAAAGACATAATTCATTTCATTAAAAATGACAACAGCCTTGTCGAATTCTGAAAATAAATTTTATTTGTTTAAATTAACTCACTTTTTTGTTAAATGTTTTATGAAGGATTTTTCCATTGCTCAACTGAATTCAAGCTCAATGATAACTATTAATAAATCATTAAAGAAAAATAATCGTTCAATTGAGCTTCATGGAGAAGGAAATAGGAAAACTCTACAAGTGACTCAAATAGTTGAACAGTTCGCGATTTGCCACGGTCTGGTGATCCCAGCCACACGTAAATAATTATAATATAATCATACGTAATATCTAAAAATAATATCGAAATTTTATTAAATGAAAAAAAAACATTTTGATTTTTACTAATTATTATATTCATACAATCGTTAATTGCGGCGAACTTCAGAGTTATAAAAATTAGGAGGATAGGGGGGATAAACTTTAATAACAGAATATATGAATTATTTAAGTAATATTTTAAATTTAAAATATAATATATAATAAAATATATATTGAATACTGCATTAAACTACCTGACTGTAATATCCATTACAATATATTTGCATTTATTTTAGAATCTACATATTTTTTCCAGTCCTTGCAGGAAGGCTTTACTTTAAGTGGCCGTTTACATCAAGGTTGAAAAAACTACATATATTTATACATTCATATGTATATAATTATAAAATATTTATTTGCCGTAACGCTCTACTCCCAGTCTTATCTCATGCCAGTTTCTTTTCGATTCGATTTTTTTTAGACTTATGGACGAGAATTTCTCAAAATCACATCCAAATCTTATTTATGCCTCCTTTTCACAGGGTCAGTGATCATCACAATTATTTTCTTGTAAATATTTATTTGGATTTGGGAGCTCTAGAAAATCACCATTTGAAACTGTGATATCTACATTAACAGAGTTATTTTTGATAGTCAATCTATATCTTCTACAAACATTTCCTGTTCAAACATAATTTGATCTTCTTTGTTACTTTCCATTTGGTTTTAATATATATTAGTAATCAAAATATATACATAATTAGCTAAGAAAGTTCAAAGACATTCAGTTCGTCTTTCAGCTTTCTTGTAACGAAGACATTATTATTATACAAAATAAATTCCATAAGATATAACTATTAAGAACACATGTTTATTTTCCTCACAGTTTGAATTGTCTTTGGTACCATTCTCAGTAAAGCTTTCGTTATTTGACATCTCGCTACATTGATAAGAATTTTGATAATGAATCGTTTTAAACACAATGATTCGAACAAATTTTCATTTTAAATTACTTTCGGATTTTATTTTCAAAATTCTACTTTTATAATTTTGTTATTGATTTTATCTAAAAATTAATTTAATTTTAAAAGGACTTTATTTAAAGAAAAACATTAATTTTTTTCAATTTACAAATAAGTTAAAAATTATTCACTTCTTCAAAATTCTTTATATTCAAATTTTAAAATATAAATTATTTTAAAAGGTCTTTTAATATCTGGCGCTTGGAGCTAGCCTGAACATCAGTGAAGGGAAAGCACGTGAGGTGTTGAAATCACTTGGAATAAGGAAGCTGGCATCTCACTTTGAGCCGCGATTTCTGTCGGAAGAGATGTGCGAGGCACGTTTGCAGTGTACTCAAACAAAATCTGGATTTTTGGGAAGAATATGGACAACGATATCTATCCAACATTGTCATTGTAGATGAGATACCGCTAAGCCTCTATGTACCCGAGAGCCAAAGAGAATCTTCAGAATGGCACCTTCCTAATGAAAAATCTGCACTGAAAATGAGGTCCGGGACAAGCCATTGGTGATGTCTTATGCTGACTGTATTTTGGGACGGTGATGGTGTCATAAAATTGGATTTTGCAGACAAAACAGTGAAACTGAATAGCGCCTACTATGTCTCAGTCGTTGCTAAGACCATATCACTGCGTAGGAAGCCAAGAGGCTCACCGTTGTGGCTGTTGCAAGACAACGCACCAATTCACCAAAACACCCTTTCGACAGCGGCTATTGATTATGCAGGTTTCAACCTCGTCCCTCATCCTCTATACAGTCCAGACCTGGTTATTCCCGTACCTGAAGAAGGCGATTCGTGGCAAAAACTTTAAATCCCATGAAGAAGTGAGAGGTGCAGTTATGAATTTCTTTGCTGAATGTGACTCAAACTTCTTCAAAGATGCCTTTTCGGAATTAGTGGTACGCTGGGAGAAGTGCGTGGCCAATAATGGTTCTTACATTGAGAAGTAAACCTTTACATGTTTATTATCACTTGTAGAATATATGAAATGCCAGTAATTTTTCTTGTATACTTTGTCCGGGGACCTTATACTTCAACCACGTATATATGTGCATAAATATATGTATGATACTTATTATTATTTTATTCTTTTTTATAAAAAATATTTTAAAACGAAATCGAACTCAAACTATGCTCAAATAACTATTCATAGCGAACATCTTGGTGAAGAAGCACATTTCCAAATACTAAACTTAAAATACAAAATTTTTTTTTTAAAGAAAAATATAAAATGATATCCCTGTGTCTCTTGTGGATATTTATGTAACTGGGAATCACCGTTCTCCAGTCACAGTTGATTTTAAGAATATATAAATAAAAATTATTATTTTATATATTACAATTAAAATTTTTTTTTTCATTTTTTTTTATTTCATTTTTCTAAAATAGTTTGAATATTTCTTTTTACTTTATCATAATTATTAACATCATCACAATTTGAATGCAAACATTTATTTACAACACAAACAGATTCTTCACAACAATTTTCAGTAAGCATCTTTCTTTGATTAATATAGTTTTTGATTACGTATTCAAATATGAAAAAATCAATGAATGGGAAATTTTAATATTACATTTAAATTAAAATTATTCCTCACAATAATGTATGAAGATTATTATTTCTAATTTTTTTATCTTAAAAAATTATATTTAAATATAAAATTTATACCAGTAATATATTTAATTTATAGTAATAATCAATCAAGAAAACTAAAGCAAAAGAATATTCAATCATAAACAGTGACCGAAAAGATCAAGTAACAAATATTCATAAATATCGCAATCTTTTTTAAGACAAAAAGAATTTCTTTTCATAAAAATGTTTTTTGTTTCTTTTATAGTAAAAACAATTAAAGAAGATTTAATCTTTATATCATTAATTTGTATACTTTTATTATTATTATTATTATTATTATTATTATTATTATTATTAGCATTATTATGATTCGCTGTTATACTATCAATGTTTGAAGTTGTCAAGATTGGGAAATGATTATATACAATTATTCTACTGCTTTTAACAATGATTTATAAATCCCTTTGTGATTTCATGATCCTCCATTTCAGAATTTATTCTATCTTTACAACATCTGATATATTTGTTTCTTGCTTTATAAAAACTCTTCTACAAAAATTCTATAATTTTGACAGACTTTATTCTCTGTTGTTTTCCTACAGTAAATGAATTAGAAATTACAAACAAGGATAATAAAAAAAAGTCTTACCAAACATTTCTTTGATAACTTTGAAGAGGACTGAATTTTCCGAGTAGTGGTCTGCAATATGTAAGGAAGTTCCAAAGGCATTATGGCTAGGTATAGTTCCATTTAATACGTATCTAAGTCAGCCTCCTCGGGATAAAAAAAACCTAAACAACTGATACTAATTCACAGAATTTATTTTGATATGGAGACTGGAGAATAGTTTAAAAATAATTTTTAGTTTGATTATTTGGTTGAATAATCTTTTGTGACCGACTGACACTCGAATTCCTTTTCTTTCGAAAACGAAACTTCATGTCTTTACAAATGTGCAAAGTTTAAATGTACAAAGTGATTCGTCCAATCATATTAGAGTATTTTGACGTAACACACTGTGACGTAATGGTCATCTTTCTATATAAACAATAACTTTCTTATTAAATACAGAACTGAAGATACCACAAAAGTGGCGAAACATGTTTTCTAATAAAAATTCAAAATTGAAATGGTGTTATTTGAGTTTAATTACTAGATTACCATTTTCTTTTTGTAACATTAATACTGACCAAAGTAAAATATTAAGAAGAATAAAATTACGAAAAAAAATTTAATTTGATGTCTTTAATCAAATCTTCCGCCCGTAAAAATATTGACTGTAAATTAATATATAATCTTAAAAAACATAAAACACGTAAATTCCAAAAAAATATTTGTATTAATCTAGGAAAAGTTGTAAGATATTCCTAGCAAATATTTTTTATTTTTCTATTTTTGAAATCATTCACGACTTCAGAAATTCAGTCGTCAATTAATCTTTACTTCTTTCGTTTTTGAGCAAGCCGATATCCAGGAATAAAATTCTGAAGAACATTGAGACAATTTTCATTAGCATTTTATTATTATCACATTTGGAGTCATCACAACTCTCAGAAGATCTTTCACCGTTTTTGTATCGCTCTAATTGGTCTTTTATTTTTCTATTTTTAATCATGATTATTCGAACAATTTTTCTAAATCTTTTTAAAATATTTAATTTCTAAAAATGTTTATTAAAAATAATAATTTTAACCATTTCTGAATAAAAACTCAAAATAATAAAAATATTATCAAATTGTTAAAAATGAATTTAATTTAAATCTAATTAAATGCTTTTCTTTTTGTTTTTAAAAAATATATTAAACTTAATTATCATTGTTAATTTTAAAATATAAACTGATCAAATTATTATTGTAATTATGATCGAATAGTCAGTCACTATAAATATAAAAAATACCAATTTCCATCTGGGTGGGAGAATCACCATTCTAATTTCAACATACTCAAATCAACATACAGCATCAATACATTCACACATTCAAAATATTTTAAATATTCCTCACAAAAATGTTCAAATAATTGATCAACTGATTTTTGCGCAAATCATCTTTAAACTTCAAACTACACTAAAATTTTTATAAAGACCCCCTCCCAAACTTTTCTCTTTCTCTCAATTGTCATACTTTTCCCAAATCAAAATATTCATCCTTTTCGTCCTCCTCATCTCTTTATTTGAAAATTTAATTTACTTTAATATTTTCTTCATTATTCTGTCTAGACACTCGAAAAAATCGCTAAATTTATTACTGTTGTGATTTTTTTTCTCTCATCTTTTTTCCGCTTCATTTAATTTAAATAAAATTTCAGTTTAGAAAATTTATTTCGGTTATTTATTTATTATTTTTTTTTAAAAAATTTATTATTATCATTATTATTATTACCATAATTTTCTATTCAATGTCCAGATCATCGAGATCAAAAATGAATGTGCGGCGGATAGGATCTATCAGCGGTAAATTACACGTCATTGATGGGGAACTTAAACTGTCAATTTATTTGGCGAGAAATTGCCGTGGAACGATGGCATATGACTACAGTACGGCAATGATGATTGATGGACCGTGTCAGATCAAAGATCAATGCCGACAATCATAATATCATGGTAATAAATTTTATAATGTTATTAAATGTAAGATGTCCTTGTCCATGGAGACCACCTGAGCCTGTTAGTCTTTCCATCGGAAGACATCGGCATTAACACTGTGTATTGATAATTAGAACACTTATTTACTTGTAATATTTAGGAATCTATGAATGACATCGGTAAATTTAATATTCCCCAAAGTAACTTTCAGTAACTATCAAGTTAATAATTATAACGTTTTGACCGATTAAATAATAAAAATTAGTTGAAACAAAAACAGGAAAAATAATTTTGGTTTTCAAATAGAAAGATTAAAGATTAAAGAAGGAAATAATCCTCGGTGATTATATTATTATAATACGACATGAGGAAAATCTAATGAGTTTGAGATAAGTATGAGTTGGGGTTTAGAATGGAGAGGAAGAATAATTTGAATTAATTAATATTATTAATAATAATAATAATTTATTTAACAGTTGAATAAAAAGTGAAATCTTACACCACCTAAAAATCGACAATGTAAAATGAATTTGCGAATATTCTAAATATATTATTTGCTAAAATGGTATTCTTTGTTTTAATTAAAATCACTCACTGACATAAAAATGGCATAATGATCAATTATTATTGTTAGGATTTTTGAATTTTAATATAATGGAAGAAATTTTAGAGTAAAAAAATGTTTTATAAATTAAAATATTATAAACGTTTAGGATTGAAAATATTTTAAATTAAAATTTAAAATGAAAATTTTATTATTTAAAAATTATTATAAAAACGCAAATTATTTTGGGAATATAAAATCAAAATGAAAAGTTTACTTTAATATATTTTTTAAAAAAGTATGTTTAACGATTAAAACAGAAAGCTTATAATTGAAATATTTCTGTCATGAAGATATTTTAAAAATGAATTAAATGAAAAGAATTTTCCCGAAATTTTATAAAGGATTAAATTTTAATAAAAGAAATGTTATCAAACTAATTTTGGATATTCCAAAAAAAATAATAAATTAAGTATTCGTATTTATATTGCATTATCTTTATGTATAAAAGGTTTGTGCAAAAAAATTGATCCTCGAAATTTTTTTTGAAAAATATGTTTTTGTGTTGTATAAATAAAATTTAGAGTAATGTCAATTTCCGATTTTGCTTTAAACCAAGATTCAAAAATTATCTTGAACCTAACAAGTATTAGGAAAAAAGTCTATTTAGAGCACATCGCCTTTATGAATAAAACTGAAAATTCAAAATCGATAAATAAGGCTTTTTTTGTCCTTTTTGAATATTTTGGGGATGCAACAGGAACCCGAAACCACGCGGAAACTTAAAAAAACATCCACTTGTTGGTTAAACGACGGCAGTTCTTTCGTCCAGTGACACAGTGTCATTCGTTGTTTTATTTTTCTTTCTTGAATCAATTATTAAAACAACTCAATATGTATAGTAGCAAAATATATAGATTCAAAATTAAAACACATGCTTTAGATTGAATTTATAGCTTATAGTTTGAATTAGAGCTTTCATTCCCTAATTTGACTTCTACTTACAA
This sequence comes from Girardia tigrina, assembly GCA_001938485.1. Taxonomy (NCBI): domain Eukaryota; kingdom Metazoa; phylum Platyhelminthes; order Tricladida; family Dugesiidae; genus Girardia; species Girardia tigrina. The sequence continues at coordinate 20,677 of MQRK01251743.1, read as the reverse complement.
AGCTCAGGCTATATATATATATATATATATATATATATATATATATGCAAAACGTGGTATATGAAAAATTACAATTTTACAAAAAATGCATTTTTATACTTTTAATTTCTTTAATCAACAGAGATGTAAAATTAAAATATACACATAACTCGAATATACCGTGCGATTCATAAGTCGTCGTCTCAAGATATGGAACTATACTGCGATGTAATGTAAGACTTTTTGAATATGATATAAATGTATTACGACATGGTTTTTTACGCAGTACAACTTGAAGACATGAAAAGAAAAAGGTTTTACAATAATTGTTCAAAATGTTCACCACTTTTCTGCAAACACAGATTACATCGCTCCACAAAATTCGTGTAGCATTTTCGAATGATGCGGTGATCGATGTCTGACTCGACCTTTTCTCTTATAAAGCAAAGAAAAGCTATGGTTTTCTGCAGACTTTCATATTCAATTATATTCCTTTGATTGTTTACGGCCTATTGATTGATTAATTGATTATTCAATATCTATGAAATTGAAATTTTAAATGTCTGGTATTAGTTTGTGTACTTTCACTTTTATTCAAATGCGCCAACTGCCAGTACAATGGCTGAAGCAAGTGGAAATGTCGAATTTTCTATTAAAGATAAAGTTTTCATCACTAGTCATGCAATCGTTTATGAAAGCTGCACAAAAGCGTGTCAAATTTTTATAGAGCGTTTCAAACGTGAACCGCCACCGAGAACAACTGTCAACATTGGAAGAAGAAATTCGAAGAAACTGGGAATTTTTCAACAAAACTACGATCAAGAAGACCATCTGATGAACACATGAAGGAAAGTGTTGTTCAGTATGTGAAAGAAAACGATACTGCATATCAAGGATGGGTTGCATGTGTCCTTGGTACTTCGCAGAGTTCTGTTCATCGTTACCTCAAGCAAGAAAAGGTAAAGCCTTTCAAGTTTTCTTTTCAACAAGAGTTAACAGAAGATGACCTAGATCGAAGAATTGAATTTTGTTCTTGGATAATCGACGAAAATGGCACCAATTTTTGCAAAAGAATTATTTTTTCTGATGAGGCATCGTTTTACCTTAATGGTCATGTGCGAAAGCATAATCTTTTTTATTATTCTGAAGAGAATGAACATCGTTTGATTCGTGTGCCTATGAAATCGCCGGGATTAACTGTTTGGGCAGCTGTTTCCTACGACCTTGGAATAATTTTCAGTATTACCGGTGAAAAAATAAAACAGGTACGATATGTCGACGTTCTGAAACAAAATTTGCTGCCTTTTGTTGAGGATAACACGCAACACTGGTATCAACATGATGGCGCACCCCCACATTTCAGCATTGCAGCGCGAACATGGCTGGATGAACATTACCCACAAAGATGGATTGGTCGTAGAGGACCCCAGGAATGGCCATCTCGGTCTCCCGATTTGACGATACCTGACTTCTGGCTATGGAGTTACGTCAAAGATCGAGTTTACGCCATCGAAAATAACTATCTGAACCTCGACGAACTACAAGGCGCCATTTCAAGAGTGCTGTCAGACATCGATCACCGCAT
>MQRK01251742.1:2535-15789 GCA_001938485.1 Girardia tigrina | reverse complement strand
TTGCTGAGATCTCTCAGCGTATTGACAAAGCAACAAATATTTTTTTCTTCAACCGCAAACCAAATAATCAAGGAAGATGCGATTGTTGATACGGAAATGACTAGAGAAAATTTCATTGAAACGATTTTCAAAAATATTATTTTAGAAACGAAAGACTTTTTTCTTATTGATAAACCGGCTGGTATTTCATTGTATCCGAGTTTACCACTTGCAAATGTAGTGACGCTTTTATTTTCTTTATTATTACCATTTTTAATTTTCAATTATTTCTACAATATTCGCCACTGTAATTAATTATCGAAATTATAGTAAAATTTTATTAACCCTTAAAATAATTATTATTAAATATGAAATAAATGTATTAAATTTATAATTTAATAATAAAATAAATTTTATTAAACTAAATTAAATTATTATTAAACAATAATTATATTTAATTTATTATATAATTCTAAGTATAACGTAATTATAATTTTTTAAAAAGAAATGAAATAATTATTAATTAAATTTAAATAAATAATTATATTTAAATTTATTATTTAATTTTAAATATAAAAGAAAAATAAATTTAATTAAATAATTATATTCATATTTATTATTAGATTTTAATTTTAGAATAATAATAATTTTTTTGAATTAAATTAAATAATTATTGTGACGAATATTTTAAATTGTATGACTATGTGAATGTGAAAATAAAGTATGTTAATTCGATTATATTGAATTTAAAATGGTGATTCTCTCACCAGATGGAAATTGGTATTTTTTGATTTTACGGCAATTGACTATTCGACCATAATTAAAATAATAATCTTATAATTTAGAATTTTTCAAATTAGCAATTAAATCAAATTTAAATATTTTAAGTAAAATATATTTTTATAAAATTTTTTTTGAAATTTTTAGAACATTTTAAAGTAGAGCTTTTATAATATATTCGTGTCTGGGAAGTTTAATATAATGAAATTTAAATTTAAATTCATTTTTTTACAATTTAATAAAATATTTTTATTCATTTAGTGTTCTTATAATGAAATAGTTAAAATTATTAAATTTAATAAATATTATTGAAAATTAAAAAATAATAACTATTTTAGAAAGATTTAAAAAAGTTGATCGAATAATCATTATTATAAAAATAGAAATAAAACCAATTATAATGATATCAGTCTGTGAACGATCTTCTGAGAGTTGTAATGACTCTAAATGTGATACTAATAAAAGTTAGCTTCGAAGTATTATAAAAGTTTTTTTGCATTCTCATAGGCTTTGAAAAATGTTTTGACTGTATCTTCTTCCACCTTATTAACAGAATCATCATTTATTTCTTGATTCAGAAGTTTCATTTTCATACTTTTCTTTAGATCGAATAAGAGATATTAATTAAATTTTGTATTAATTTTCAAACATTAAAAATCACCACATTCAACATTCACTTATTCAACATACGCATTTTCCAAAGACTTGGTAAAACAAATAAAGCAACAGGTTTTCCACTATTCTTTATTATCTAAATTAAAATTCATTATCAGATACAACTTTCTTATAATAATTTTTAAAAGCCTTATATAATACCTTCGCCAAGATGTTGAATAAGCGTTGATGTATTTGGTGGGAAAAAAGAATAATTCGATATTATTCAATTCAAAGTCTTTTGGATTAATAGGTGCATTATCTAACAGTAATAAAATTTTCTGATCCTCTACTTTCATTATACTGCTTAAACCTTTTAACCCCTTTACCGTGTGTCACGAGTTAACTCGTCGTATGAAATCTTGGGCTTAACCGTACATCACGAGTTAACTCGTCTTCAGATATATAAAAGTCGTCTGTGTGCCGTGCGTCCCGAGTTAACGAGATTTATGTTTTATTTTGTCAGGACAACATAGCAAATCAAATAATGAAAGAAAACAATAAAACAGTTTCCAAAAAACATTTTTTTCCACGGTAAAGGGATTAACCAATCTTGAAAAATTATCAAAGTTATCCAATATTTTGTATCCCAACGATAATAATTAGATAATTTTTCTATATCGAAATTTTTAAAACGAAGATGTTTCTTCTATCTGCCTATCACTAATGACTAATTTTCTCCTAACAGGTTTGCTCCCAAGAGTATAGTAATTCGATCTTTAGAAAATTTACCATTTGCCTTATTCTGTTTAGAAATTGTATATGTTCTGTTTTATGAACATTTTTGGAACAGTCCAGTTTCGTCAGAATTATAAACATTTCTATCTTCGTAATCTTTTAACTTTTCTATGTACAATTCCTTAAAATTAAGAACAAACCTTTCATCTTATGTTTTAGATTCTCCAATAATTCTTTTCGATGATATCATATACTTCAAAAGAAAAGAATGATGCTTTAAAATCATGATGTCGTAATTTATTTGCTAATTTTTATGCCTTTTATCGTAATATATCACCATTGACACTAATATTTCTTGTTCTGTTGATCTGGAACCATTTATTCAAGATTGCATCAATTTGATATCCACTACGTAAATGTGTTTTTCGTTTTTGTTTGGTATTCAAGTTTGAATTCAAAATGGAATCTCTGTATTTAATAAGACTATTTATAAAACCTAAAGAAAGATTGTATTTTGATGAATGAAAGTGTTGAGAACAACCTTTATCTGCATCTAATAATTTTAGCAATTTCTTTTTCTCTTTAATACTTAAATTTTTTCTCTTTCGTTTTTAATGTGTTTTTATGTTCATAAAAGACAGTTAAAAGTGAAATATTTAAACAAAACATTGTATAAATTATTAATTTATTTTACACTATTTTTGTTCATTGTTAAAAGTAATCAGTGTTCTTTTTATAAAACATAATTTTCTATGAAAACCATATGAATTATAATATTGAGTATGAGGGAAAGTTCTGCCGATTTTTTTTGCAGAAGTTCTCGTCCTTGGAGTTAAATTAGTCAGAAACTGCCTTAAAATCACTTTCAAAAGACTTGAATTCTTTTCCCGTTAGATAATTTGTAAAGATCTGAATAGGTAATAATCAGAATGTGCAGTATCATGTAAATACGGTGGGTGACTAAGGACTTCCCATCCTAACGCATTCAGTTTTTGTTGTATCACCATTGCAGTATGCAGTTGAGCATTATCATAGTGCAACATTATTCCTTTTCTGGGCGTTAATGCTGACCTTTTCTTTTTGATAGCTGCATTCAATTTATCCATCTGATTACTGTACAGATCCGCGTTGATTGTTTTTCTCTGTTTCAGTAATTCGTAGTACACTGGACCTTTCCTCTCCCACCACAAACAAAGCTGTACTTTTCGTTAATGAATAATTGGTTTTGGAACTATTGCTGATGAGGTTCCTGGTGAGCAGTAAAATTTCTTCTTATAATATTCTCGTAAAGAATCCATTTTTCATCTCCAGTAATCAGCTTGTCAAAAAACGGCTCCACATTGAGTCTAATCAGATGTGTTAAATACATTCTTAGACGATCAGACAAATTCTTTTCTGTTAATTCATGTGGTACCCAAAAACGTTGATTTAACACAAACCCAAGATATTATTATATTATGAAATTGTTAAAGTATCTTATTATTATTTTATCTGGTTATCCTATTCTCTTCTATCTTATACTGTGATCCGAGCTCATTTTACATAATTCTTTATTTCGTTACGTTATATTATTTAAAATAATTTGTAATAAAAAATTTGTATTTTTATTATTTATTCAATTCAAGTGAGTTGAGTGATCGAAGTTAGATCAGTCATCTCATTAAATATCTTCCATATTTACTTATTGTAGTCTCATCAATTCTCCGGTAAACTTTATGCTTTATCAGGAAAACCATTTCTTTTAATTGTATCAATACAAAAGAAATATTTTTTTTTGGTAAATTCCATGGTTGACCTGCTCATCTATAACATCTAAAATACTAAATTTCTACCTGGGTAAGAGAAACGTATTTCGAAATATCAAAGTCAACATATAGAATTCAACACAGTAAATTCAAAATATTCTTCCCAGTACTCCTTATTAATACTATAATAGAAATATGATTTCTGTCTGTGTAAAGTTCCCGATGATTAAAGTGATTCGTTTAGAAAACGACGGGAAATTTACAAATTATTGTGGTTATCTTTATAATTATTTTAAATTAACTAAAACGTTTCCTTAAAATCCATAAAAAAATTAAAATTCATTTCCTCAAAAAGTTAATTTTATTTTTTTGGAAAAAAAAATCGTTTTACGATTATCTACAAATGTTTTAACTGTTTTTCTTGCAATTTTAACCCACTTTTCATGATGCTATCTAGTTATTATTGCTTATTATTTGTATTATTATTACTATTATTCTTATAGTTTCTTTTTACTTATTATAAAAAATTTAAATTAAAAAACATTTAATTTAGAAAATTTAAAAATTAAACACTCAATTCGAAACAATAAATAATAAATGGGAAATTATAAAAAATAGAATTTTTTTGTTTAAATATAAAGCATAGAATTTTTTTTACTTAAATATAAAACATATGATGGAAGTGTTTTCGAGCATATCATGAACGAAATCAGGCATGATAATCCGGATTTTTACAATATGCTGATGTTATACCATTTTAGTACTTGGGCAAATTCAAAGTGCCTGTTCGCAAAGCGCTGTACATAACGTGGCTGCCGCGCACCGTCTCCGATGTAGGGTTTCCACATTTCAATAAATACTGAGAAATATTTACCTTTTTGATTCCGTCTAATTCAATGGTCTCAATCGCTGGATACTTTTTTGCCTTAATGCCGTTACAACCATAGATTATGGTCCTGAAAAGGACCGAAGATCGTTTTCTCATTTTATGTTTATCATCGAACGTTATAATCATTTCATCAATAATATCAAGTATTTTAATTTTTTCTTTCAGCAAAAGTTTTTTCGAAAATTTCAATTTGTTAATGCGTAACCAACTGTCTTTGTAACTCTTATGAATTATGTTAATTACTGAAAATTCTTTCATACTCTTCTGGAACTCACACAACATTTCAATTTTAATATCTTTACTTTTCTTATCGTTATTTAGGTCTACAATCCCCAGGTCCTTTGATTCTATTTGTAAAGTTAACCGTAATTTTAGTTCAACCCTCACTTATCCGCTTTCACATTCGAATCCAATCCTTTTAATTTGTTTTGTATCCCTTAATCCTATTTTCTATTGGCTTTTATCGATTTTAGAAACCTTTTCTAATTGATCAAAATAAACTGTTATAACCAAGTCCCTTATTGGTGACGCGAACCTTTTATATTTATTTTTTGTTGTTATTGCCTCTAAAGTTGAATTTGTCAACGTTAAAAGACTAAATAATAATTTCAAACAATAAAATTCCGCCATAAAATCGTGTAAAATCACACTTAAGTAATAAATAATCAATATTAAACGTTCACCATGATTAGATTTACTCAGCAGCTCCTTTTCATCAGCATTCTTTGCATCCGCAACGACGATCAACTTCCACTCGAACGATGAATTATGATTCACATCGGCGGCATCTATTTTCGGTTTTTCGTTGCCTTTCCAGATCATTTTCCATTTTTTTTAACAGACAATTCACTATCTCGTAAGATAGAATCTGTAATGTGTTTTTGTGACTTAAATTTTTGAATAATTAATTTGTAATATCATATTTATAATTAAATAATTTCATATAATTTATTTATATAAATTAAATAAAACAAATATTTCGGATTAATAATAAAAATTGTAATTAAAATTTAATTTATTAGAATTTGACTTTTTTGGGAAATAAATAAGTAAGAGTAACAAACATTGTAAATAAAATTAGGTTTTAAATAAAAATTTTAATATTTATTAGAAGTAATTGTAACTCAAAATTTGTATTAAAAATAACTATAATCAAAGGTTTTTTAACAAATTGAGTTGTAAAATAAAATTTAGTGTTAATGAATTATATTTTTGATCAAGAACTCAACATAATCGATTAAAGTTATTTCGTTCAACAACTGTTCATTATCTATTTTATCGAATTCGATTTCCTGAGACAATTCTTTCAACATAATCATGCAATAATCGACAATTTTTAAAAACGAAAAATTCATTAACGAATTTTTTATTCTAATTTTCGATAAATTTCTAATCAACATCAATAAATTTTCATCTTCCATAGCAATCTGACAACTTTTCTTGATCAACTTCAAGCAAATTTCAACTTCCATAACAACTCGACAACTTTTTGTTTCTTTTTATCGCGTGTACTGCCTTCTTCTTTTCTTTTAAACACACTTTTTTAATAATAATTATTGGGTTCTTGATCGAAAGAAGTTGTCATTAACGCAAAACTTTATTTCTACAACAATTTAAGTTTTTTAAACAAATACTTTCGAGGAACTTTTGCAATTTCTTTTTACACAAACATTTATAAATAGGAATTGATATAAATATAAATATGGTTATTGTATTTATTACGAATTCAAATTCTATACTTTTTTTAATAAAAAAATATAAAGTGAATTTATTAAAATTTTGTCACAAAGATTTTGTTGCATCTTTTATTAAATTTCAATTTTATTGTACATTTAAATTTATCTGTTTCTCAGTTAAATTTCCCAATTCTATACAATAGGATTTTTCATTTTAATAAAATAACGTTTTGAAAATAGAATTTAAAATCGCAATTTAACAACTTTTAAATTACCCATTTTTTACATAAAAATAGAATTATATTTCCATTAATAATTACGCTTTCCAAAATAAAATTAAAATCGCATTTTCATTTAAGTCGATTTAATTGTTTTACAATTATATTTTGATTCCAATTAAAACTTCCAAAAAATTATAATTACATTTTTAATTTACTTCGATTTAATCGTGTAAAATAAAGTTACAAAAACTAGTTTAGTTTATTTTCATTTCGCAAATAAAATATTAAACTTTATATTACTTTTGATTTTATTTCAATTAAATATTTTCATCAAAATTGATATTAACTTTTTGACTTTATAGTAAATCTTTGCATAAATCTTTTAATAAACCTACCGTAAAATTTATTTTATTTCTTACATAAATTAATATTTACTTTAAATTTCTGAAAATCTTATTTTAATACATCTATAACAATATTTTACGGAATGTAATTGTTTAATTATTAATTTGATAAGATTGCAAGTTCAAAAATTTTATGAATTCAACAACGCTCCCAACAATAATAATAACTTATTTTAAGTAATCCTATTTTTAAACAACATAATAATTTACAATAATAAAATTACTCAATTCCTTTTTTTACATTTCTTTTTAATTTACATAACTTGATTTAAATTCACACAAAAGAATAAAGAAACTTTTCACTATCTTCACTTCATATCGTATCCAATCTTTTCTCCCCAACAAATTCAGCTTTAGTAATACTTCTAAATATTCTGAATTCTCACTCTTAATTAATTTTCATTTAATCTTTAAATAGTGCCTCCTTCCAAGATATGGCCAGAACACATAAAATCCTGCAGAATCTATGAATTCTGCCCCAAAAAAGTTTGTCACAAAAGATATTTGCAATTTAAGTGTTTCAATCAATAATTACAACATGGAAGTTTTCAGTACCAGAAGAAATAAAGTTCTTAATGCTTATATTTTTGACAATCAAACAAGAAGATTAGAATCCAATATTGCAATATGCCGACTCTATTCTGTTGAACAGTCAAGCAATGATATATTTTTAGTTAATCGTCTGTATATTACAGATTTTAATTTGAAGACATGTTCTTGTAAAAGAATGTTTGAGTTTGGCATTCCCTGTAGCTATTTATGCGCTGTGATTCTATTTTTGAGAAAAGATCCGATGGTTTTCACTGAAGAATTCTTTATAGGAAGTAATTATTCAAGATCTTATGCAGAGCCAATAGTTCCTCTATCATCAATTTGTTTAACCAAAGACGGTGTTAGAAGAGCTTGACGAAAACCAAGAAAAGCTAGATTCAGAGCAACTGCTGAGAATTAAAAATCATTAATTCTGTAATATTTTGTTATGATATTAATTCTGTTTAATATTTACGTCAATAAAATTCTATGTTTTATATTTAAGCAAAAATTTTTATGCCTTATAATTCTCATAAAATTCTAATAAATTCTATTTATTATATTTTCCCATAATAAATTATTACTACGATTTATAAATTAAAATAGAAACTTTCAAAGACTAAAATTTAACTACCCCGTCATACATGACAGGTGTTTTTCTAGTTATATAATAAGTTACTAATAAAATACTAGTTAATTTCTCAAGACTGTCGCTATATCTTTTATGTGAAAAACAGCTCATGATTGAAAATCAAGATAAAGTCAATGTTATCATTTTTTTTCAATTCACAGAAACTGTTCGGATATTTAAAGAAACTTGCATCGAAATTTTTCTGTTATTCAACCGTCCGTGATAACTATTTTTCTCAATTATTAAATCATAAATATATATTTTTTATATTTTTGTCTTAATAAGAAATAAATTTGTAAAAATATTTGATTTTTTAAAAGATAATTGATTTTAAAAAAATAATTTTTTAAGCTATATTTTAATTGATGTTATTTTTCATAGAATATATCTAATGTTCCAAGTCTTAAATATCTTTGGATATTTTTTATAATACATTAAAATTTTTCTATTTTTTATTCTATTTTTATTTAACTATCATTAAAAAAGTTAAAATACAACGGATGTTCTTCGAAATTTACAATTATGGAAATATTACCGGACATATGCGCGAAGTTGGGCCTCGAAAACTCTTTAACGATCTCGTCAGAACTTCCGTGGAACGTCAGTGGATTATGCGTCCTTTCCAAAACCGCGAAGCATGCAAAAGTTGCCACCGCTTTTTACAAAAGCACGTCATATGGACAAGTAGCCTAATTGATATTATTTACGTCTATTTTTCCATGTATCCATTTAAAATAATTTCTTTTTGTAAAAATATATTTTTCATATGTATTGAAAGATCTAAAAACCTTTTCACTTTTATATACCAAATGAATATTCATTGTTTTTTTTCCAAAAATTAACAGTAATGCAGATTTAAACCGCGCCAATTTTAAGACAATAATGCCTATTGACTTGATTTTTTTGCTACTTTTCATAACTATTAACGATATGGACAAGATATTGGAAAAATCTAGTTGTTATGATTTATTGCCTTAAAATTGGAGCAGTTTAAAACGGCCTTTTTATGTCAAAAAGGACAGCTTTGGCGTTTTAGTGTTGTTATCGATAATTAAATTTAATTAAATTTATATTTAAATTATATTATTCAATTAAAAGTTTTTCAAAATCAAATAAACTTATATTTAAAAAGTTAATTTCACTAAATTGATTTCGACGAAAGTGATATTTTATATCTACCTTTTGCAGTCGTCTATCGAGTTATACAGCAAAATTAATTTTATAATTATGGTCTTTTGTCGAGTTACCTTCATCATTATATTTACATAAATCTGCAGGGCTTGTAAGGTCGTTTACAAGCTTTTCAAAGGTGCCATTGTAAACATGTTTCACATTTATCGATGTAGCTTCAATCGTACGTCATTTCGAATTCGAACGACTACTAATTGATTTACTCTTTTAGGATGTGAGAAACGATAATTGAAAGTACTTGGATCATGATACCAGATTCAACAGAAACTGTGTTTCACTTACAAGCTGAGGGTAATTGTAACAACGATTGCATTATGGCACAGTCTTAATTTAAATGGTTTTAGAACACAAAACACTATACTTGTAACATATGCCCAAGATATTTCGGTCTTCATGTCAGCATGGGATTTAAACATAACTCTTAGGGGCCTTTAATAAATTATGTCACACTTTTAGGGGGGAGTGGGTCTAGAAGTTTGTGATATTTTGTGACAGGAGGAAGGGGGTATGATAATTTGTGACGTCACAAAGATTTGCTAAGATAAAAATCAATCGCGTGAAATCCTAAAATATTTAAGTAATCAATGATAAAATTTGAAGTATGAGTGTTTCATGATTTAATTGTTTATTATTTTTGACTAAATTAGTGTATAATTAAATTAGTTCAATTGATTTTTGTAGCCTAATTTGCTTCTCAATCAAAATTAAAAATGTTTAATACCGTTTACTAATATGATAATGTTTAAACTTCAAACTACAAGAGAATTAAATTAAAAACAGAAATATATTCAAAATTCGGAAGTTTTTAAATTGACTTTTAGAATTATTCTCTTTATACATATTGTAAATTTTGTTACATACGTTCTTGAATAATTCTTGAATTTTAGAATTATTTATTTTTGTAATCGTAGTCATATTTTTGAATAATTTATTTATTGATCGAGAAAACAAAATTATTGAAAAGTAAATTTCTTAATTTTTTGTTTGATTCGTAACTCAAAGATCCTTATTTTTAAATAGATAATGGAATGCATAATGGAATCACGTAGTAGTTTCTTCAATTTTTTTCCTAATCGTTTTTTTGCCACCGCCTATATTGAAATATAAACCAGAAATACAAATTGCTAGTCCAGGAGATAGTGGTGCAAAGTTTAAGAATTTATTTCAAAATCAGGCATTTTCCAGTCAGAATATTCTTTACGATACATATTGTCCTTCTATCATTCAAATTGTTTGAAGTCGAGTTCGCGTAGACTAATTTATATTGCGCTTCTTTAGAAATGTTAAAAATTCATCGTAAAAGCATCCATAATCGTATTATTAAGACTAAAAAGAAGTCAAAAAAGTAATAGCAAAGCGAAAGAAAGAAATCTTGATTGAAATTGATGAAGTTATCAAATGGATAAATGAAACATTCATTTGATTAATATTGAAACACACTTGAAAAATATATGGAATTTTGAATAAAAATGATATTTATATACTAAAAAATATGGAATATAGTATTTTATCTTCGTAAAAAAAATTTAACGATTTTTTGTGATGTTACAAGGAAGGGTGGGGAGTTGAGATTTTGTGACACGTTGTGACAGAGGGGAGGGGGTTAAAAAGTCATTTTTTCGTGTAACATAATTTATGAATGGCCCCTTACGGAATTTGTTATTAAACAACCTTTTCCGTACTTTATTGAATAAGTAAATGATTATACAAACGCCAAGAATCTGAAAAATAATTCCCGCACTTTCGAGAATGGTGGACTACAATTTAATGACTGCCAAAAGTTAAATTAGTTTTCATTCAAATATTTGAATGAAAGAAACTTATCACATATGAAATTTAATATTTATATATTATTATCTTAAAATTCTCACGGGTATTAAAAATTAATTACATTTCTAATTTTTTAACTTTATTTTTTTTAAAAAAAATAATGAAAAATGATTTGGATTTTCAATAGTAATTTTTAGTTTTAAAAAATTAAAAAATATACAAATAACGAAAGTTAGTTATTTTTAAAAGATAAAAACACCGTTAACCTTCTGTTGTAATAAATTTGTAATCTGTTTCATTTCGGTACGGTAATATATGGAAAAATAATCTTGTTGCCTTGTTTGTTTTATCAATGAATATCTACAGAGAGAAGTGTTTGCCAATCAATCGTATCGGTGTTTGTGTTGGAATATTCCTCGGCAACCGACTGCCCCGGTCAATCGATTTAGATTCTCGTTTTACCAACCGGATCCAAACGATTTCCAATACTCTATCAGCTACAAATGTGACGAAAATCATAAATTGAGAGATAAAAATAGTTGGATAAAGATGGTTGGACATGATTTAGTGTCGATTGGGAGCAGAAATAACGATAATGTGGCACTGGTTGATGTCAAGTGCAATTCGACTTTTCGTGGAGTTGTACCTCTCTATCTACTCCACCAGGGTTGCATTGTAATTGGAGAATTTATTCAGGTTGGATAATAGTATTAGTAATAATAATAATATTAAAAATCAATTGTTATTATCTTTGATGATTATTATTCTTTTGGATAATTCAATTTATAAAGAACAAGTTGTTGCGTAATATATCATTTCCGGTTCCATGACAATTCGACACAAATTTTTTAATTCGACACATTTTTTTAATTGGACAAATATTTTATTTCGGCATTTTTAAAATTTGATTAATTTTTTTAATTCAACACATTTTTTAATTCGACCAATAACTAAAATGAAATATTTTCATTATTATTATACATTTTCTGAAACACATTTTCAATAACTATATTTTTTAATTAGACTAATGAGTTTTTCTGTATTTAATATGAAAAAATATCGACTTAGTATGAAAAAAAAACAATTTTTATGAAAAAATATGTATTTAATATGAAAAATATGTATTAATATAAAAATGTCAATTAAATATGAACAAATGTTTTAAAAATTCATTCGTTTACAATTCAGCCTGGCATATTATTTTGAACATAGATTTCAATTTTTATATATTTTATATATATAAAAAAATCAATTTAATATGAAAAAAATCAATTTTTATGGTATTAAAAATAAAATATTTGTTTAATTATTTATATTATGTAGAGTTTTTAAATTGTTAATTACGATAGATCTGTTCACTATGGAATTCACTACTACTGAGAGAGGTAATTTGGTCCTAATTTATCCAGGGTTTGAGTACTATAAATTTCACACTAATAATGGAGTCATAACTTGGAGGTGCAGGCAGCATCAAAGTACAAGATGTCATGCTTTCCTTAAGACAACTGACGACCATAGTACCATTGTGCGCCTTCCATATAATCATTCACATGATTCCTGCCCTCAGAAGGTTGTGGCAAACATTGCTCAAAGTAAAATGAAGTTTTCACATGAAGGAAGTAGGTGCCACTACCTGAAATGTGATGGGCCATGCATTACGAAGCTTTAGCATGGACATTCTTGGTCATATGACTAAGAAATCATCAATTGTTAGAACCTTGCATAGACAGAAACAGGCTGATCATATTCCCAATCCAACTGCATCTGACTTTGTGATTCCTGACAAATATTCTATACTAATTTTGTATGATTCCGGGACTAATGATCCTAACAGAGTTTTGGCATTTGGTGACAGAGACCTGTTACTTAAACTTTGCAATGACACCATTTATGGTGATGAAACATTTGACAAGTCACCTGATATATTTTATCAGCTTTATACTTGGCATTCTCAAATAGGCACATTATATCCACCTTGCATTTACATTCTTTTGCAAAAAAAAGATACAGAAACTTATCACACGATGTTTCAAATTCTTAAACAACTACTGCCGCAGTTGTCACCAACAAAAATCTTGGTTGATTTTGAAAAGGCATGCATGAAT
>MQRK01251734.1:7254-18532 GCA_001938485.1 Girardia tigrina | reverse complement strand
ATTAAATTAATATATTAAAATTTTAAATTACATTAAAAAATAAATAATACATTCAAAATTATTTTAAATCTTTTTACTTTAAAATTAAATTAAATTATTTTTAATTAGTAAGAATCAAATAAAATATCAATCATCCATCTGTGCAGGAGAGGCACAATCCGAATCAACATACAACATGCACAATATCAACACGCAATTCAAAACATTCCTCACATATATTAAATAGAACATTTTAAGAAGGCCATGATTGTTTGTAAAACTTAAAGTAAGTTTGAAATGGAAAGAAGAAGTGGTGAAAGCAATCCGACCGGCAGTCATTGGAGAAGTTAATGTGATGCATATATTCCGAATCACACTTGAAAAATATATCAAGAAGTCAGAATATTTTAAATTGTTTGAATATGTAAATGTATTGATGCTCTATGTTGATTTAAGTATGTTGAATTTAGAATGGTGATTCTTCCACCCAGATGGAAATTGGTATTCTTTTTACATAAATTTACAGGACTGACTGTTCGAACATAATTAAAATAATCATTTTATATGTTCATATTTTTAATTTAACGACTAAAATTAAGGTTAATATTTTTTGGTAAAATTTAAATGAAATGAATTTTTAATAATTTGATGGCATTTTTATTATTTTGGGATTTATTGAGAAAAGGTAAAATTATTATTTTTAATTAATATTTTTTAAGAATTAAATATTTTAAAAAATGACTTAGAAAAATTGTTCGAATAATCATGATTAAAAATAGAAATAAGAAAACCAATTAGAATGATGACAAACGATGAAAGACTTTCTGAGAGTCATAATAACTCTAAATGTGATTGTAATAAAAATTAAAACACAACTTGTCCAAATTTTCTTAATATGGCGACACACGACATCGTAACAACAATTATCAGGGGACCGCAAACATTCGATGGGTTAGAAGTAAAATTAGACCAATTCCTAATAAGATTTTAGAGATATTCAAAGATTTTGAGATTTAAGGACGAAGGAAAAGCAATATTAGTTACAGCATTCATGACCACAGAGGAGATAAAAAAAATATGAAAAAAAACACAAGGAGGCAGCTGGGAAACAAGAATGAGAAGTACATTCTCGAAAGAGAAAAATATTTTGGAGATAATGAAGGAGCTTGTAGAGATTAGAATCGGGGATAAAAATCCATCAGAAGTATTTAAAAAGATTGATGAACTAGTGGAGAAACTAGTTGAGAAAAAACTAGGAAAAAAGGAACTTTCAGATCTAGCGTCCGCTAACACTATCGAAGATAGAGAATTAAAAATAGAAATGGCTATGAGAAATGCCACAAAACTAGAAGATATAAAGAATATTTAGAAAATTTACGAATTTGAGCTGAAAGACAGGAATATAAGAGTGGACGGTACACGACAAAGGAAAATAAAGAATGGAAGAAAGTAAAATGTAGAACAAGAAGACCGAAACTAAGATACGAAGAAAGCAAGATCGAAGAACCAAGAAGAAATTTTAAAGTGAGAAGGATCATATGTCGGGCCTGCCATGAAGAAGGACATATGAGACGGGAATACCCAAATCTTAAATGCAATTATTCTAATAAGAAAAGACATACAAGGAATAAAAGAAATGACCGAAAAGAATACACAAACACATAGTACAGAGTCGGATGGGATATACAAATAGAAGAGACCAATTAGAAGAATTAGAAGACTCCAATGACGAGTGGGAAAGAATGTCGGAAACATCGAATAAAAGATGAAGTCTAACAAGAAGAGAAAATATTACAAACAAGAAAAATTTCAGAGATGAACAGGGAAGCGAGGAGGCACGATCACAGGGAGAAGTCAGCACTTCACTAAGAAACGAATGTAGGTGTATGTTTGACTGTATGAATGATTGTTTGTATGATGACGTATGTTGTGTATGGGATGTTGTTGAAAATATTCCTCATGAATTGTGTATATTAGATGATGAAAATGAAATACCTAATGAGAAATGTGACAGCTTGATCACAGGAAAAGATGAAGAAAGAAGCACAAATATAATGAAAACATCAAAATTTAAAATATAATATGAAGAACTGAAAGGGAGACCTATTAAGAATTTCAAATAAAGAATATACAAGTGCAACGTCTATTGGATACGGGAGCATGAGTCAATGTAATTAAAATAGTGTTTGATTGTAAGAATGAGGCTCGGTTGAGAGAGCAAATCAATAACGAATGTAGTGAAATAATAAATTGAAAATGGAGAAATCGAACGCCGCTACAGAACAAAAGAAATCCAACCGCAATCGAAATAATGAACAATCTCATAATTATTATTTGAATATTCGAACAGAAGTCTACAATTTATCCCAAACTATCAAAAAATCGAATTTGGAGTTAAATTAATGAGGTCTTTTGAGATTAATTTCCTATATATTTTAACTGTTTTCAAAGCTTTATTTTGCTTTATCTTTAAAAAAAATTAATTCTAATTCTAAGTTTAAACAGTAAAATATTGAAATTCAAAAAAAACTGTATTTTTTTATTATTATTATGTCGAAAAAAAATCGAATTTGTTTGTTTAGCTGAATTAAATAAATAAAAAAAATTGGCGCGAAGGTGTTTGTTTTTCTTGTTGGAGGATTTACGTGTTTTGATAGCGACATTTTGCCGACGATATTTGAATTAAATCGAAAATTAATGGTTATTTAAAATTTTCAAATAAATTATGCTGAAAAGTTTCTCAACCCTCGAAGAAGTTATTTCGTTTTGTGGGATTGAATCGAATGGATCATCGTTTTTTACAAAAACAACCGACAAATCTGGTCGTCGTTAATTCACGGGAATTGCTTTTCAAAGGAAATATTTGTTCATACAACAGATTCAAAGAACTGATTTCAGAAATTCAAAATTCGAGAACCGATTTCTCACTGTTAATAGAACCCATCAATTCAAAATATGATTTGTATTTATTTTCCAATCCGAAGTCGCTTATTCAAATTTTTCTAATCATTTCTGAATTGACAATTTTCATCATTAAAATTCTGATCGAGAAAGTATACGAATTATCGCAAAATAATGTCGATAATGATAACCAATACGCTATTATCTGTCTCAATCAATTCAAATGGAACATTTATAACAAAAATATGAACGAAATTGTCTAAAAATTACTCGATGTGGTTGTGGTGGGAATTAATACGAGTATGGCGTCGGCATGTGTCGTTTGCCATGGTGCCGGGATCAGGAGTCGAGTTTGGACGTATATCGGATCCTGGTCAGCCAACGAAAATGATGAAAATATCGGACGAAAAACGTTGGGGCTCACGTGATGAGAGTCGGAGCTTCTCTCCCAGTGAGATTATTAATTTAAACCCCACGTCCCGCAACCCACCCAGCATCGCCAACACACCGCAACCATAAAGCTGCGCTAGCTCTTGCATCTCCAAGTAGACTTACTCAAAAATATGAAAAATGTCAAAATAATGGAGACAAAAAGACTTATACACTGTGCTAACGACTCAGAAGAAGTAAATTACAGAATAGTTCAACAAAAGATTAGGATTGAAAAAATACAGAAAACAGTGGACTTTTTTGTGGCAAAAGATTTGGAACCCGAAATAGTTGCAGGAATGTATTTTCGAAATAAATTCAGCATAAAACTAAAGAAAGAAATATGATACAATGAAGGAGTGCTGGTAATATAAGATACATTAACTGACGGAGACAGACTTAAAAGAATAAGGGAAATATACACAGATAAGATAGATGAACCATTAATTAAATTACTAATAGAATATAAAATGATATTTATGGTGGACAAAGGGGATATTGGGAAGACCACACTAACTAAGCATAAAATTGAAACACAAGGAGAACTAATATTGGTAAAACCATATCGACAGCCAAGACACTTTGAGGAAAAACTAGATGAGTTTATCAAGAATTACGAGGAAAATGATATCATTCGCCGTAGAATTTCCCGATAATATGCATATTGAAAAAAGACAAACAGGATATTCGAGAATGTGTTGATTTTCGACAATTAAATAAAGTCATAATCAGACCAGCATTTCTAATTCCAAATGTAGAAGAAATGCTAAATATATTAAATGGAGCGGAATACTTTAACACGATCGACTTGGGGAGTGCATATCATCAAGTTGAATTGGAGAATAATTCAAAAATAAAAACTGCATTTTTGACAAAGAACGGCCAATATTGTTTTAAAAGAATGCCATTCGGAATTGCAGCTGCCCCAACGACATTTCAAGAACTAATGACAAGTGTTAGGAGAATTAAACTGGAAAGAAGCAGTTGTATTCCTGGATGATATTCAAATCTTCGCAAAAGACAAAGAAGAACATTTCAGACGAGTCGAACACATATTTCAAAAGATTAAAGATTTGGGCCTTCGGATAAACCCTGAAAAATGCCAGTTCCTGGTAGAAAAGACAAAATGTTTAGGATATGTCGTAAGCAAAGATGGTATAGAGACAGATAAAACGAAAAAAAGCAATCGAAAAATTTTAAAGTCATTCATGCTTTAAGCATTTAAGAAGTTTCTTGGGGCTAACGAACTATTATAGAAAATTTTTGAAGTATTATGCAGAATATTCAAAAATGTTGGAAGGGCTATGTGGAAAAAATAGAGATAAAAAATTGACGTGGACAAAGGAATGTGACGAAGCATTTCAGACATTAAAAGATAAAATGACAAAAACACTGTTCCTAGCATATCCAGATTTTGAAAAGGAGTTTATACTTGATACATAAACCAGTTTTGATAAAATCGGTGTAGTACTTGCACAGAAGGATGCATACGGAAGGGAAAGAGTAATTGCATATGGACCCCACAAGATGAACAAACATGACCTTGGACACTGTATTACAATAAAAGAATTATTGGGAATCTATTACTTTACACAAAACTTTAAACATTTCTTATACGGAAAGAAGTTTCTACTTAGAACGGACTATAAGGCCATCACATTCATGATGACAACGATGAACTCAATAACTCCACAATTCCAAACTTGGATAAACTTACTTAGTGGACTAGTCATGAGGATCGAATCTCGCTAGGGCGAAAAACACACTAATGAGACGAAATGTCATGAAATACATTTGAACTATGTGTACAACGCCAGACAAGGTTCGAGGACGCTAAAAACGGAAAAGTTAAAACTAGAATACTTGCATTAATTGAAGATTCAGAAGAGTTTATTCGACAGACGAATGATGAAGAAATATAACAGATTAAAGAGAGTATTAGAATGAGAAAGACAAAAGAATGACTACTGAAAAACAATATCGTGACGACAAGAGATTACAAATATTGGATCATATATGAAGAAGAGAATAGACTTTATAGAAGATATACGTAAAATGTTATACCATGCAGGACGTAAGAAAGTATACAATTACATAAAAGATGATTTTGATATGCATGAAATAAGACAACAGATAAAGAAAATCGTACAAAGTTGCGAAAACTGCCACTAAAGGAAGACGCTGACAACAAAAACGAAAGAGAAACACATTAAACAATCTGCCGACGAACCATTTAAAAAATTTTACATGGACTTTTGCGGACCATTCAGAAGGACTATGAATGGATACCAATACATTTTAGCAATAAACGATCAATTTAGTAGGTACATCAGCTTGACCGCAGTGGTACACCAAGGCGAGAAGACTACACGAAAGGTACTATTTAGATAAATGGATTTGGAAATTCGGACCACCCAAAGAGATACACGTTGATAGAGGGAAAACTTTCGAATCAGCACTCTTAATAGAAACGACTAAGAAATTTAAGACGGAGATAGTTTACTGAAGCCCTTATCACCACAACACTGACAGGATCATATAAAGACAATTCCGAACAATAAGAGACGTCATAAATATACGATTAAAGGTTTGGGTAGAAATGTTGGCAGAAATAGAATTCATGTTAAACGGTACAATTCAAGCAACAACTGGAATATCCCCAGCCGAGATAATCTTTGGAAGAAAACTCAGACATTGGTAGAAGAACTCAACAGAAGGAAAAAATGTAGAAAAATAAAATAAAAATACAATTGAAATAAAGCGAATATTTCACGTCGGAGAAAAATTATTGATAAATAAAGTTAACCCATCAAAAGATGATGATCGTTATATGAGACCAGCTAAAATTATAAGACACGAAAGAAGTTATGAGATACAAATAGATGACTGTAGAATCTTGATCACAAATGTAGAATGGCTAAAGCAATTTAAACCGAGGGGGATGTGAGGAATATTTTAAATTGTTTGAATGTGTAAATGTATTCATGCTGTATGTTGATTTAAGTATGTTGAATTTAGAATGGTGATTCTTCCACCCAGACGGAAATTGGTATTTTTTATTTAAATTTAAATTGATTGACTATTCGAACATAATTAAAATAATCATTTTATATGTTCATATTTTTAATTTCATAAATTACAATTAAGTTTAATAATTTTTAGTAAAATTTAAATTAAATGCATTTTTAATAATTTGATGGCATTTGTATTATTTTGGGATTTATTGAGAAATTGTAAAAGTTATTATTTTTTTATTAATATTTTTAGAGGTTAAATATTTTAAAAAATAATTTAGAAAAATTGTTCGAATTGTTGCGGTCCAATATTTAGTAACCTAGACAACCCCTTACAAACGTTGACGAGAAACACATAAAAGAAAAGAGACAACAAACAATAGTGCATAATATATATTTAAGTATTTATAACAGCAAAGCGGCTCCTTCTCTCGCATCGCGGCCCACCAGAAGGTCCCCAGCAGTTGGGAAAAAGCCATTAGCCTGAGAAATTATCGGATTAATTAAGTACGAACCTGGAAATTAACAAAATTGCTTACCGAGCTTCCCAGTGGTCGAAATTGAACAACAAAAGCCCTCCGTGTAGGTCATGTTAAGGAATATTCATGACGAGGAGCCGTTCCACCATCGAACCTTCGGGCGAGGAGTTATAATCCCTTAAAAGAAATACAAGAAATTAAATTAATTATAAAGGTTAAATTAAAAACTTACGTGAGTCAACATTAGAATTGTTAGTCATCGGATAATCCTGAATCATCATGAATCATAAGTATGATGGTGACCTGGCCAAACGCTATTTTCTCTGACAACCATAAGCACACACTAGCTATCGCGACCAGAGGCCTGTGCGGTGTGTAAGTCCAGAATGAAGAATACCGGTTATGTGAGTAATCAACCCACACTAATCAATAGACAAAATCTGAGCTGTCCAATAATGATTGGTTCAGCCACGAAGAATGGAAAAGTAGCTACAGTATAAGTAGCGTAGCGATTTCACTAGGTAATGACATTTTTTGACACACAAAAATTTTAAGAAGCAAAAATTTCACTACACATTGTGACATATCTTGGTATATTATAACCGAACACAGACCATTCTGAACTATTATTTCCACTGCGAACGAACCGATTCTATTAAAGCTAATTCTAGCAATACCGAGTAACAGTAACATCGATTTGAAGAAAAGGGGACGTGAAACCAAGGATCAAACGAGTAATTGCAAAAATTTCCTCCGGAGCCAGAGAATTAAATCGGATGTAAATTTTATTCTTACATTGTACTATAAAATCGGTTTAATATATGTATAAAATTAAATCAAAGTTTTCTATTTTATTATATTAGTAAACCAATTTCTAACCTCTTTAGCTTTTAGTAAATATAGTAAGTCCGTCGTCACCGCGATCGTCGTCCGCCTAGAAAATGTCCCGAGAGAATCATAATTCAAATAATAACGGCCTCAAGATCGTATGTAACTCGGGAATGGATGTAGATGATGCGAATCCCGTTGAGGAACAGGATAAGCTCCCGATTATCACCGACGTAAGGTCAGTACAGTTTAGCTACGTACCGGGGACGATCGCATTATGCTCTGATGAACCGGTGTGACTCTTGAATAATGATGATAAGCCTGTTGATGGGAACGATCAATGAGTCCAACCAACGCTAATCGATTACAATATAAACTGCGTTTCGACTGAGTGAACTGCTATTCTTAATATATCATTGATAAGGATGTGCTTATTAATCTCTTATTCTTACCCGTATGAGTGTAAATGACTATCGTAGTAAATGTTTTTAAACGACAACGTAATGATAGCGTGATAACAAAGCGTGACAATGAGTAAACATATTGTTGATTTTATCAATGATAAATTATTTCGGTAAAATTATACGATTGTAAATAAATGAAATAAATTATAATTATTATAAAGTGAAAATGTTGTGAACGAGAGCGATGTGAAGATCTCTAAGCAGGGTGCAAAACTAATGACGCAGCTATAACAGAGTGCCTACTGTCGATAACAAGCAAACGATTTAGATAATAATGATATATATCTAATTTTTAGCGGTGATGATATATAATAGCATAACGGGTTAAACATTTAGACATATGTAATTTAGCTCCCGCAGATGCGACAGTACTATAAGTTTATTACCATACATATCACAGCGCAACAGTGCCTCAAGTCTACACGTAGATACATCACATAACAGTGCTACAAGTTATAAACGGCCACGACAGTGCAGCAAGTTTTTCCGATATTACATACTGAACACAGACCTGATCAATAAGCTATCGAGGAATATACTACATAAATCATCCCCGAACGAGGCTAAGCTAGGTGGGGGGCCCATAGTCTGTCCATCTTTAACTGAACCCGAAGGCCCCTTGAGTTTGGCACTGCCAGGTAGATGTCAGGCAAGATAGGAGGCGTCCGACCCTACATATAATGTCGAGGAATCAGAGTAAAATTAGAGTGGGTTGTGGTTGACTCTTAACAATCACTGGGGGCTCAAGAGTCATCAGAAATGTTTCAACTCAAAGGGGTCGTGACATTTTTGGGGGCTCAGTCGGGATAACATAAATTCCCCGCCCCAGATAGATAAAATCTCACGAATTAAAAACACCAATAAAACGATAAAATATGTTTCAATATAATAAAGTATATGATTAATAGTAGAAATCGTGTTTTTAATGAATTTTCAGCATGAATCCGAAACAGAAACCGATCGCAATTGTGAAACCGTTGGAGCACGACGCCGAGACAGTCAAAATGGAAGAGAGAGTTCGCGCAATCGCAAGGCTGGTCTTTCAAAGGAGAGAGATGCAACGCCAAGCAGAAGATCTACAATTACGATGGGAGACAAGGAGCGACGGAAATGCGATGTTTTCCGAAATTGCGATCTTAAATCAAGAAATAAAAGGAAACCTAGATGATTTTTGGATGAGAATGCAGAGAATAAATCCATAGTCTAACAAATTCCACGATTTGCATATTTGTTACCGACAGTTTATCGTCATGCAACGACAAGACGAAAGAAGAAGCGACATCAAGAGAGTCCAATATTAAGAATTGGATCTGGACAATCAATCCACTTATGTTTGAACTTCAAATAAATTTTTCTGTGTGTTAAAATGATTTAATTATTTATAAAATAATCGATAACCATAAAATAATAAATTGATATTATGACGCATTTAGATGAACGACGAACAGGAAGTTAAACCGATTACGGATACGAAGCCGACGGTGCAAGATGAAGAGACAATCCTGATAGAACAAGCACTAAGGAAAATAGCGGCAATGATCCACCATACAGGGGAACATCAACAACAATCTGACGAATTACAAACCCAATGGGAAACAAGATGCGACGGATACGCACTGATGTTCGATATTGGAGTCCTCAATCACCAAATCAAAGACGAACTCAACGAATTACGAATCAAGATGAATCAGTGGAACCCCGAAACGGACCAGCAACGACAAAACGACTTCAGAGCAAGTTACAAACACCTCATCACGGTCCAAAGACTAGACAGCAGGATGGGAGATTGAGAATGCCTTCAATACTTGGAACTGAATGAATAAATCACGCTTGTTTAGTTGAAAATAAATCTTTTGATTAAATTACTCATTGTTAAAATAAAATATGACAAATTATAAAACCAGTTTTAATGTAATGTTATCAATAGATGGACCCAGAAAAAAGTACAGAATGCCGTCAGACGATTCAGGAGCTATTTGACAAAGCCGATCGAATTAAAGCAGATATCAAAGAGAAGGAGAATTGGGTACGGAATCGACAACAGAGATATGACGGGTATGACAAGCGCGTGCAGGAATTAGTAGCCGAAAAAGCCCGAGAAGGGAGAATTCAAGTCAATAAAGAAATAAGGAGAAAAGCATATGTCGGCATCAGAGTTGCCAATGATCTCGTTCATCAATTACAAAATGATCTACTCGAATGTTTAGATGAAATACGAGACATTTTGACCGGTGAGCAAAACCGGCTGATGAAAATTGTAAAGGACGAAATTTTCAATCGATTTTAATTGTAGTAAAATATATATGTTCGTTATTGTAGTGACATAAAATTTTAATCAATATTTATAAATATTAAATATATATATATATATAAAATCCTATATTTCTTATTTATAATTTCAATTTTTCGACCAAGATACATGATGTAAAACGTGACAATGTTCTCTCAATTTTTTTGAAGACCTCGCCAAATTTCAAGCAGGGATTTGATTAATTCAAGAAAAGACATCCAAACGATGATTCATGTGTTTTTGTTATTTTAATGATAAAATTAGTAAAAAAAATATTTGATATTAATTATCAAATTAAAGTTACTAAAAATACAAATTAAAAAAAACAATACTAATAAAAATTCGAATTAGTTTTACTGATCTAATGTAATCAATTAATTTATGGATTTATTTGAATTTGTAAACATTGTGCGGAATGCTATTATTTTTTGAAAATAAATTTTTCTCGAATTTAAAAATCGATAATCGAATGATGTCTTTGATTTATAGCGAGTTTGAAAATCCTCAATTCACCATTGTGAATCGTCAATCGATTTTATGCTCCTACATTTCGCGCAACTCTCTACTCCATAATAATTTGTTTCGATTCTGTCATCACAAATTAATTGCCACGACAAATTATATTTCCGATGACTCGAGTCAGTTGATAATCTATGATAGCTGGAACAATCGCTCGCGATCATTGTTGATATTCACCAGTTGGACGATGTTTCTCGCCTCGATCGATAATCGCCTCATTATCATCACTCTTGTCGTCACAGAGATGCCCAAGCCAATTCGCCCGACGATGTTCGAGGAGCGACCTGTACTGAAGATCGAGTCGATCAAACCGGCGCGATGCTTCCATCATGAGTCCGACACGATCGAAGAGACGCGCCACTGTCTGCTCAGCCT
>MQRK01251730.1:0-14254 GCA_001938485.1 Girardia tigrina | reverse complement strand
GGCTAGCGATTGTGGTCGTAAAATCGAATGGTCGTAAGTTGCATAGGTCGTAAGTCGACGACTACCTGTATCCTGAACTAACATTAAATTTTGAAAATATTATATGGAAATTATGAAAAACTCGAATGGATCATCCAACTTCCTTCACTATATTTACTAAACCGATTTTCAGTTTTTTAATATGTAGCAAACAATGCCAAACCATTCTTAGTCCAGAGAATCTCATAACCATGCCAAACAATGGTTGTTTTCATTGAGATTAACTTGGATCTCGTCGTCCTGATTCCAGCATCAATCTAAAAGAAAATGTTCAAGTCTTTATTCGAGATAATTTCGATTTTGATTTCGTCAATGTCGAGTGCGGAGGGATCCGACAGATTTTCGTAACGGATAACGGTATCGAATCGATGGAGAATATATTCTCCCTTTTATTTGGTATCAAGTCCAATAATATGTTTCGTGATCCGAGTGACAATGAGTTCCAATTACGAAATTGATATCGTTGACGTTGTTCAAACCGTGTTCGTTCAACTAATTCACTTTCCCAAGCACTGCCCGGATAGACGAGAATATTTATAGGTCCTTTTATCAACACGATCGACCAAGCGCCTTTCGATCGGCCTTCACACATTTCACTGATTTCATCGCGATGTATTTTTATTTCATAATGATTGGATTTAATGTCTTAAATTTATTCTATTTATCTAACGACACGCTTTGTCAAAAAATACAATTATCAAAATTAATTCCGATAAATTAATTAATATTTATATCGATTTATCGATGTTCTCGGATTGTCGAATAAATACTAAATATTTCGTTCGAATTATTTCAATATATGTTTTATATTTTATATTTTTTTAAATTTCATTTTAGTTTTCTATTTAAAGATAAAAAAATATATTCTTTTATCATTCTGGAGCAATTGTCAAAAATAATTTGTGAAACTCAGTTGTTATTAAATTTATTCACAAATTTCGAAAATAAATGAATAAAAAGTGATATAATTAGTAATGGAAAACATAAAAATTACGATATTGGAATATTTGAGGATCTGGTCCCAAACGGCCTCTGAAGGGTAGTGCTCACAGGCCATGATGATTGTATTGATAAAAATGCAAAAGGAAATAAATAAATCAAAAAACGGATCTGTTACAAATATGTAAAGGCGATTTTGGAACATGACCCACTTTTTGTAAATGACATTTTGCCGGACGCAACAGAGACAATTATGATCCATTAGCTGCTTTGATCCTAATAAGGTTTTAGAGATACATAGTTACTTAAAAACCGCTACCTTCAGCCGCAGAATCTTTAGTCATTCTTTCAACTTCAAGTTCATCATCAAAGTCTTCTTCACCTTCTTCATTTACCGTCTCATTTTCTTCCTGATCATGTTATTATAATAAATATTTATGAAATACAATAATTTGATCAACTTCGCTGTCCATGAATCTCAAATTGTCGTTACTGTCTGACCGTTTTACCTCCGCGTTCACAACGCATTCTTCTCCTCCTAAGATATCATTGCATCCATTTCCATTTACTGAGTTCTCTAATTTGGACATTTCTTCGCCGATTTTGTTATATTTTTCTGGTGATATTTTAGTTTTCTTTTTCGATTTTTTATTCTTTTTGCATTTTTTATTTTTTCGAATCTTTTCTCTTTCGTTTTCTCTGTTTTGCGCTTCTGCTTCTTCTTCGTAACTCATACTGACAACGGCAAGCATCAGATTAATGAGATAAAATGAACCGAAAAATACGACAATTATGTAAAATAAAATATTCCAGGATCCACTTGATCGGATAACCTGATCAATAATCATAAATTAATTTTTAATTAAATAAAGAAAGATATAAAAATTGATTAAAAGAAATTTAAAGGAAAAATGTTGAATTGAAGATACGCAAAGAATTCGCCTTGATGAAATCATCCTCCGAGAACAATGGGAATTGTAAGAATTTTTATTAATTTTATTTTTAATTAGAATCTAATAAAAATATGTTCTTATAAAATAAGATTAATCTAAACATTATAGAAGAATGTTTAGTCAGTCATTAAGGCTGACCCTCTGAGAGTTTGAAGGAGATATAGTATTTTAAATGATAAGACATATGGAAAATTGTTTTTACAGTAAGATAATAATATTTTAAAACCACAAATTGTATGAAATATCATACGCATTTAGGAAGGTGTGGAGATCCAAAGAGGATGATATTGTAAGGTCTCAGTTCGCCGAGTCCCTTGCCTGACGTTAACCATAATCAAATTAAAACAGTAATAGTTGAATAAAATGTCTTATTTGTATATTTTAAACATTCAATAAATAATATGATATTTTATTGAAAATTTATGTTTAAAGTAATTTACATTATATAAAATATTCATATGAAGTAATTTAGACCAGGGATATGAAGCGCTAAGTAATCGAAGGCCGAAATTCATTCTAAAGAGATCTGAACAGAATTTCCTTACATTTTGGATATACGTTTACTCATGTACATTTCTAAGATAAAAGAAGTAGATTTTATTTCATTCCTGTTTTCCCTATCTTGGGGAGTAGATGACCTATTCTTAGGTTGCCAATTAGAACCATAAGCTAATATGTCCAGCGTCACAGGTTAAATTTCGTGATGTTTTCGAAACCTCATCATGAAAATAATTTTGGGCCAGAAATAGTTAATTTTATTTATTAATTTTGAAAAAATTACCTAACATATCATATTGATATATGAAATACAACATTTTTCCCGCTAAACACCGCCAAAAAAAACATAAGTTTGTCGTTTCCTTAATTTGCTACCCACATAATTTGCTACTTATAAGTCAATATTCATGGTCATGTCTAGGTTCGCTGTTCTCTATCAGAAGTTTATAAAAAATAATAACCAACAGGAAATGTACTTTTCTTCATTAGAAAATAACTCATGAAACAATCCTAGCCTCTTCTTCTTGCATTGAAGGATGTGATGTACTTGATGAGAATTATTTAAAGTTACTTTTCTAACACCACTTTAGAAATAAGTATCATTGAAAACCTTCATTTTAAAGTCGTTTATCTTTGTATATAACCCCATGAGTGATTAGATATTTATGGACAATCGTTCAAGAAGGATATAGGGAACGCTTGTTACCCAACAGATAAGGTCTTTTCATGTTGTAGGAAAAAAAATGAAAAATCACATATATAAGGTTATGATTTCATAGGGAAGTAAATAAACTAAAATAATCAGTAAACTAAAAATTAAATTGGCATAATATTAATTGGTTAGTAAATAAATAACCAATTAATAATCAGTAAAAAATGAACGTGATCCAACTAAATAAATGACATATAAAAATTAATGCTTTACAACTTTCACACAATTCAAAAAATCATTTAGCATTTGGCGAATGGAGAAAGTTACCGCTTGGATGAACGCAACACCTAATTGCCAAGCTTTTTTGAAGATTTCGCGGTAGTCCCGCAAAAGCAAAAAAAGAATTGATTGCACAATGAAAAAATAAATTCGTTACTACTCTTAATCGTTTTTTATTAATATTATATCATTTTTTTACTGCTCGATTAAGGTTTTTTATTGATCAATTGGTTATTTATTTACTAACCTATTAATATTAAGCCAATGTACAATAATTTATAATTTCATGTTCATGTATGAAATAAATAAATAATCAAATAACAAAATTATATTGATTTTCCCAATAGTCAAGAGTGATCAACTGGAATACGGAGAGTAAGGCCCATCCGAAGTTATCAAAATTCGTGTATCCAAAATTGGGATTCTGTCCGATGTTTGGAAGACAAATCGCATTAGGATGAGCTTTAGAACAATTCCTAGAGTTCATAAATAACGACGTTAGCAAACGTCACAGCTTACCCCGCTCCACTTTGGTTTCCACAAGTGAGATAATTAATTCCATTCGTAATCCAGTTGCTCGCATTATTTGTCCAATTGTAATAATAAGTATTAACATCCGTTATGTTTGAAGAGTTGACGATTTTCCAATTAATAGCCATGACGCATTTATTTCTTAGGGTTCCCTGATAGATTTGGAGGGCGAACAATGCAAAAAAACTCATACAAAATAAACTCAAAATTATAACTTCAAAAAGCATTTTCAGTGATTTAATTAAGGCACTGGTTATAGTTTTGAGACCTGCAAATTTTTATATAATATTAATAAATTAAAAAGATATTTATAACCTGGAAGGATAGTTATGGTTTTCAATGCTCTCAAAACTCGAAGAGTTCTTAATGAACTGACGTTAACATTATTTTGACCATAACACTTTTCTATTATAATCATGATATACCTAATAAATTATTATGATTATGATTATAATGATTATTATATTTATGATGATAATTATTAGTATGACTATTATTATTGTTATATTTGATATCCAAGTTGCTCCGATGATCGGACGGAGGTAGCAGAATCATGGCACTAAGGAATTTCGTGCGACCTATTTTAAAATATTGTTCAGACTGATCATCATTATTTGATTCGAGACCATGAAGTATTTTTCCTTTTTATCTTTAACACCAGGAAAGTCAAGAACACAAAGTCGATTTAAAAAGAAATCAAATTTAATCAACAAAAAAATATTCTTTCTTCCTTTCAAGGAAAATATTTTTAACAATTTACTTTAACAATTCAGTCTCAAAATTTTCTGCAAAATTATTTCGAAGGAATAATTTTTATTTGCAAAATATGAACAGAAAAACTTCAGCTGATTGAAATATTCAATTTTCGTAAAATCGTAAGCTCGTTCAGACAAATTCGAAATACTGTGTTCAAAACAACGTAAATTGAAAAAGTTCTAGTAAAACAATACTCTTTTTTCAATAAATCGATTCAAATGAAATGAATAGAGCAAATTAAATTGCAATAATTGTTAGTTTGAGTATTTGAATCGATCTATTGTAAATCATAAATTGAAAAGTAATTTCAAAATCAATCGATAAATAATTCGACTCTCAAAGCTCGCTCTCATTGGTCAACCAATCAGTGAGAGTCATTTCAATCAATTCGACACTGGCGCACATCAACACGGTACACTGATTGATCGGTGATAATAATGACTTTATGAGACTCTATCATTATTAAAAATGAACAACATTTAAAAATGCACAATTCTAATTTTTTTAAAACTAACTATTATTTTTTTATTTAAATTTTTTAATTGGAATGTATTGTAAGTCTCAATTAAATAAATTCTTAATCTTATAATTTTCAAAATTACTTTCATAAAAAATCTGACTTATATCACTATTAATTAATATTTAATAATTGTATGTCAAAATATTTTCCAATTATTTGAGAATAGTTTTCCCATAGGTCTCGTGATATTTATAATACTGTTTTGAAATGAGTTGCAAATTTGGACTTTCCATTCTTTTATGTCTTTTGTAATTTCTCTGATTGCGTCTTGTTTCCTCATACGGATACTTCAAAAGGGAAAGCCGATCGAAATAGCGTGGCAATAAATCCGCGAAGCATAACGGATGCGGAGAAAACGAAGATAGCAAAAATAATTTTTTAGATTAATGTGCTTTTATCAAAAATTAATTCAAATTTATTACTAAATTGAGGTTTTATTATTATAATATTATTTTATGTAAAACATAAAACGAACATTTCATAATTGAAAAATAATAATTTCTCCTCTTTCCAAATTTAAGAAAAATAAATAAAACACTTTCTAAAAATAATTGATTCAGTTATAATAATCATTATGATTATTTGTAATTTATTAAATTTATTGCAATTTGTTCTGAATCAGTGGGGGGTTAAATTTTTGTGGAAAATATTTTTATGAATAAAAAATAAATTATTGTTGCTTATTTAAAATGTTTTGTTAAATTGGATCAATTTACATTTTATTATGTGAAAAAAATTTTTGTTGAATAATAAAATAAAATGTCGTTTTATTGAGTATCTAGTAATCCTATACTGACATTCGTACTTCCGTCAGTATTGTAAGTCATGAATAACACAATTAAATATTCTTATTTCAAACAAATTCAAACAAATTTTCTATTTCCTTTTAATAATAAATTCTCTGATATATATTTAAAATTTCAAATTCAAATTGATTTTTCACAAAATCATATTTAAAAATGATATTTAAAATTGTAAATTAATTTAATCTTATTTCTTTAAAAATATTATTCATTTTTTTAAATTAAAAAGTTATTTTTTAGTCCAATTTATTATTTTCGAAAAGTATGTGCTTATTAAAATATTATTTATTTCAATTATATTTACGAAACTTGATTTCAAAATTTAATTTCAAATACAGGTATACCTCGTTTAGCGCTCATATTGCGTTCCTGAAAATTGAGCGTTTACAGAAACAGCGTTAAAAGAGGTGCTATATACACTAAAATATGGGGTTACGTTCCTAACCAATTTTTTTGGAACTTTGAAGTGAAAAATAAAAAAGATGGTATTTTTATTTTGAAATAAAATTTTTAATTCATTTATACTTCATTTAAAAATTAGAAAATAAATTAGAATTCAATATAACAAAACAATTTCAATAAAAACAAAAAAAATATATTAATACATATCACAAAATAAAGGCGTAAATTCATATTTAACTATGTTTTTTAAAAAATGTGGGTAAGCTTGTTTGCTTAAACAGTTTTCTTTTTTCTTTTAAAATTTCCATGTAGGGTGATAAAGTGTTCATTACTCCTCGTTTTATAGCGCAGGACATTTCAAAATTGGGATCATTTTCACTTAAATCTTATTTTTTTTCATAAAATCAAAAGAGCGCTATAACGAAACAGCGCTAAAAGAGGTAGCAATAATCGAGGTATGCCTGTATTGTTAAAAACTTCGAAAAACTTTGTTTTAAAATTTAATCGTTTTTAAATTATTAAAATATTATCAACGAAAAGAAAATATACTGACTCCTTATAGAGATTATTGTTAAATAATGTAGACAGAAAATTGTTTTAGTTGTATTGACTGTTAACCATAAAATGAATTTTATTTTGAAAATATTTGTATACAATACTGTCTAAAATTAATTAGTAATGATTAACATCTCAGTGGTACTCTAAGATTGTAACCCACCAAAACCATTCTTCTTTCCTATTATCATCGTACCGATAAGTAGTTAGTTAAAATTTCATATGGCTAAATAATTTACTAAGAGAAAAATTCAATATTATATTAGGTTGTTGCAAAAGGAATGCAGGTTTTTGATTTATTTTGTATTTACCGCAATGTTATACGACTAAAGCATGTATGATATTATTATTATTATTTTCTTTAAAAGTATCAGTGGCTTTTGCATTTTTTATTTATTAAAATTTAACGGTCATCAAACTGCAATTCATAACTTCTTTCGTGTCTTTGAAATGATACAGAACCACTATAAGCCTCCCCCGACTGTGACAAATAAATGTGTTTACATAGTAAACTACGATGCTCAGCATTGACGCATAGGGTAGTGAATCATAGACTGTGTATCGGACAGAAACCTCAAAATATACTAGAGCTTCTGATCCTCTCACACGGCTTTTGATTCAAAAGTGCGAGCGTTCAGTGCACGGGTACGTTTTGCTTGCCTCTAAAAAAATGATTAATCGTAATTTTTTGTACTACGGTTTTGAATGGCTTTGGTTGTATAAGCTTAGACGCCATGACCAGATTTATATTCTGTATGTCTTTTTAATTCATTTTGCTCAGAAAATTCTTTGTAGCAGGAATGGAATGTACAGCTTACTCTCATGATACGCGATGGAAGCCTTTTCGGATATTCATTTTTTTGTTCAACAGTCACTCAGTTTTTATGTAACACCGCCTTTAAGTAGGTATTCTGGGACCTCTCTATTCTATGTGATCCTTAGACTTAGAGTCGTTCCGTTTTAATATCTCGTATGGTAGCTTCGACTAACTATTACGAATACCAGTATGGTTATCCACACATTTATTTTTATCACAGTTTGAATTGTCTTCTAGCAATCAAATTTTCACACTTTTTCGTTCAAGTTTTTATCATTGTCAATTTCATGGCAAACTTCCCAAAAATTATATTATTCCCTAAACTGAGATTATGTTCTTTGATATACTTTGTCTTAGAAAACAATCCAGAAATTATCCCGTGGATTAAGTTCGTACGACTCTCGTCCACATTCTCCGTCAAAAATCTTTACTATCATAATTAATAAATAATGAAGTCCCCGAACATTTTGAGATTATCTTGTGCGCAAGAAGCCTTTTGAAAATTGTAGGACTTTTTCTTAAAGGAATAGGAAAATGAAGCAATTAATAAATTTTCCTAATAAATGTGCACTTATATTTTGTATATATTTATTTTTTCAATTAAATTTTAGTTTATAATTTTATGACCGGTCAAACGACTCCTTTGTGTACCTCCGCCAACTGTAACTTCCGATTGATGCGGCTGTTCTTCAATGCTTATCTGAAGATTCCTTAGTAGAAAAAGATGCAAATTTGGGGATTAACCACTCATAAAGGTTAAAGATGCCTCATTTGACATTGCCTGAAACACTCTTTCCTCGAATTGTGGATCCGATTGTAATCAAATAAATTTTGAATATATAGATAAAAGAAAACGTAAATCATCAAGAGCAATTAGAAAGACAGAAATAACAAATCTTATACAGTAAGAAGTTTGTAAAACACCTGTAATGGATTATGTCCAAATGAATTACCCTAATATATAAAACTCAGAAGCAGTTTATTACTATCAGAGTGAATCTAAACTTTGAGTCAAACTAATAAATTTTATGGCAAATATAAAATGGGAAAATTATGTACTGAAGCAATTAGAATTTATATGATCCAAGCATATTTCCATACTGATACAACATTATTCTTGGCCACTCTCTCGAAACCCCCCGGGGACAAACTTGATACTTTCCTTCTGATATTTTGTCACATTAAATTATTAAACTTTTTTATATCCAAGTGAGTTTTGACTTATTTCTTTTATATTTTACAGCTCGATGAAGATAATATCGAATTAATAAAAAATATTCTACATTAAATTTTCATTCACGTTTTGATCTTTCTTTTATCTTTTTCTTACATATCTGTTAAAAGATTGTTTCGATTTCAGTTAACCTTCAACTGCCATCGTCGCATTTGTTGACGTATACTTATACAGCTTTAAAACCTTGACCCTTGGGAACAATTTTGTGCTTCACTGGTAAATACTTTAAAAAGCGATTGTAGATGTTTTGTTTTCAATTATCGTATTTATTAACTGTATATAGTACAAAAATCTAAAAACCTCGAAATTTAAATAATTTAATGTAATTGGTATAATGATGCTTCAGGTTCATGTTTAGAGATCATCTTAATTGAATATTTTGTATTCTACTTGATTCTAAACTTTCTGACAGAACGAAAGCAATCAGACATTGAAAGGTAAGGGTACACTTAACAAAGTTTTATTTATATTGTTATTATTTATATTTACCATAAAATTCCGTGGATAAGCCACCGTTTATCTATTGAAAAAATTGTTAAGATTTTGCGGAGCTCACGTACATTTTTGAATTTTATTATTTAAAATATTTAAAAATATGTTTTATAAATATTAAAAAATTTGAGGTTTAAAAAATTTTTAAATTAAAATTTAAAATGATAATTTTATTATTTAAATATTAATTTTAAAATACAAATTTTATAAGAATACTAAATCAAAATGAAGAGGTTAGCTTAAGATTCTTTTAAAAATAAGTTTAACGATCAAATAGAAACTTTATAATAGAAATATTTCTGATATCAAAATTTTAAAAATATGAATTTAGAGAGTGAGTGAAAATTCTGAATTTTGTGAGATTGTTGTTTGTGTACTGTTTAAATTGGTGACTTTCCGATCCATATGGGATTGATATGTTGGCGTGTAGTGATGACCTTATGCGTCTAACAAGCAATCGAGACAATATGCTAGCACTTGTTGATAAGACTGAAGAACTAACAGAGGTTTTTGGGATCAAATTCAGACCCAGCAAGTGTGCGTATATTGTATTACCATATAAAACAAGCCAAGCAATAGCGATATATAGGAAAGATATCCCGAAATAAGTGAAGTTGAGTTTGTAGTGTACCTTGGTGGACAGTTTTCAGAAAACATCAAGGAAACATTAGTAGAGAAGTTTGCGACAATGGTGACGGAGACAGAGATGATATAAACTTCAATTCTATTCCCTAGACAGAAGTTGCAGGCCTATCTGATGTATCTACACTCCAAACTCATCTTCATATTCCGTACCTTCATCCTATATAAGACATTGGATGGAACCAGACATAGTCTGAACAACATTGTTTGGCTGTTGCACAAGAAGATTCTTGCACTTCCGAAAAATGCATCCCAAGAAAACGATGGAGTGGGACTTAAATCTATATGGAATGAGCACATGATACATTCATTTTCTCACTGCTTCCAAATGATTGCCTGCAGTGATGAACTGACTACTAATGCAGCCTTATTGTCACTCCAGCAAGTGGCAAGGGAAAACATGGAAGAAGTTTAACCTGATCTCTATTGAGGCAGCAATCAAATGGCTCAAAAGAGACACAAACAGGGAAGATTAAGAACTGGTGGGTAAAGATAAAGCTTTTTATTCAAAAACTCTTCAAACTGCACCAAATCAGAGTCATGTTTGTGCAGAACGAACATGGCATCCGTTTTAAGAAAAACCTTAAGATATAAGATATAACTTGAATCAAGGTATATCTTATCTATTCCTTCTTCAGAGGGCTTTAAACATTTAAAATCATCAATTTTGAAAACTCTGATTCCAAAAACTATTAATCAAAAAATTATTTCACAATCATATAAAATTCGTGGTATGTTCAGCAATAAATCTCCCACTCCTCTCGGTTCGTGCTCCGATCTTGTTAATAAATACACTTGTAATGGATGCAAAGCCACATACATCGGAGAGACATCTCGTCATCTCTGCAAACGGATCAAAGAGCATAGTCGGTTGGATAATGGGAGTAATATTGCTGAATAGAATTTAAAATGTAATAAGAAAATCGAAGAAAATGATTTTCAAATTCTGTAATCAATTTAAAAATTACTGGGAGAGAATAACGAGTGAAGCCTCATTATTGAGATCCATGGATCCAAAAATTAATATTCAAGCTTAATACTTAACTTCCCTATTAAACATTTTCAAATAGATCATTCATTACACAATTTATGGTGCAATCATCATTCCCTTATGTAAGCTGCAAAAACTAATGTTCATTTAGTCTGAAGATAGTGGGTAATCCTCCAAAATTAATTACAATAAATTTTGAAAAGGAGCGTTCAGTTTTTAAATATTATAAGCTAAAAGATTATCGATCCGACCCAAGTACACGTATACAGAATTTCATTATTGCATTTTTTCTTATCTATGTGAGTCTACTAGATTTTCATCTTACCCCGTTTATCTGAATTAAGAGTATAAAATTATTAGATACGCAATCATATATCATCACTTAAACTTGCAAAATGGCTTCTGGGTATATTTGATGATAAAAAGAGAAGCAAAATTATAAGGAATTCATCGAAATAGAAGCAAAAATTTAATTATTATAACTAATTTCCAATACAGCATTTATAAGAACAGAATTTATTATAGGACATTTCGTGACAAATTAATGTATAAAAGATGTATTTCTTGTTCTTATATCAATAGCCGCTATCAGAAGTGCTTCAATAATCTGATAATGAATTATTCATTGATATAAAATGACATTCTTGACCCTGATTTCATATTTGAGATGGTTGTTCCTTAGGCCGAGTCATAACCATTAATGTGGAGAGGCATCTTGACTTTCTTACCAAGTCCATTTTAACATTATAACAATCTTAAATTCGCTCTAAAATTTATTTATTTCTAATATCAATCTTTTTTTGAAATAATCTTTTGACCCTTATAAAAGTCGTTTTGACTCAGAAAAGTTGATTTATTTATCCGGGTTCATTTCATCATTTCTGTCTAATTTATAAAAAGTGACCTTCCTGTCGAATTGGTTTGTGATTGAATCTGAGCATTCAACTTGTAAATATGGTAAATGGCGATGAAGAAAAGCCTTTAGTTAATTTCTATCTTCAAAGTTTGTTCCTTTATGAGAACTTGTTCAACGAGGAAAGATAATTCTGATTTTTGTCCGAGGAGCAAGGAGATGCTGGAGCCGGCAAACATCTGCTTTGCAAAGAAATACTCTTGTGACATGTGTTATATGAAAATTGTATTGCAAAATAAAGAGGATAATTTCCTTCTTTCTGTAAATTGATTTTCAACTCTTCTAAAAATTACATCGGTTTGGAAGGTTAGTAATTCATTTGCTCAGGAATTTTGAGGGAATGATAACTTTTCATAGTGGTTGCATCAATTGCTATAAAATATCGCTCAGACATCAGTTTGCAAGAAGTTTGAATTTGCCCTTCACCCTCCAGAGATACCCATGTACCATCGCATTACGAGGCATCAGTTCTTAGTAATTATGAGGAGTTTGTTTAAATTTGCACTTCACTCGAATAATTATAAATTATAATTTATTATTTTCTTTAAATTTAAAAGTTTTCAAAAATTAAATAAATACAAAAAGTTTGAAAATTAAAATCGATCTTAAAAGGAAAAACAACAAAAATTAAATATTGGTAAAAATAAAAAAAATGTTTACAGTTATAACTATTGATATATTTTAATAAAAGTTTTTAAATAAGAATTTTAAAATAAATAATAAACTGATTAAAATTTATAATATTTTAAGAAATTTATTTATTTTATTAATTAATTTATTTTAAGTAAATTAAAATTAATTAGTTAAATAAAGTAAAGATTAATTATAACAAAATTTTTAGTTTATAATTTAAAAATTAATTTTATAATTATAAATTAAATTGAAAGAAAAATTTAATAGATGAATTTTGTAGAAATAATTGAATTAACGATAATTTTTATATCCGTGCACTATTGTCATGAATAAAGTTTTGCGATAAATATGACTTCTGAAATTTCGGAATACGAAAATAGCATAAACGTATTACAGTAAAAAAACCATTTTTTATCTACCTTAAAAAATTACGATGTTGTTATTGCAAAATGCTTCCAATATCATGTTAAAGTGTTTTTACTGAATTGCGTTGATGTGGGCTGAAGTTCAACCGCTGAACCCTTCCTAAATTTCTATGGACGTCTTAAATCTTCAATTCTGTAAGCAGTTGAAAAACTGTGATCGAGTATTTCGGCAATGTCGGTGATACAAACGTCTGGTGTTCTTGATGAGATTATTATTAAACTCCAACATTCCACGACATTTGAAGTTTACAGTCAGCAATTCTGGCAAATAAAATCCTTTTACCATTAGGAATTTGTGTTCCTACAGAGCTTTTGAATTCATTTCACAAATTTGTATTGCTCTGAAATCATTCCGTTGCACAGTTTCAATGAAATGCTCTTCTTCGCACTTCAGACTACACAATTATATAAGTTTATTCCTGTCACAAAGCACATTAGTTATATTGGTTGTATACAAAATTATTGTGACTCATTTAAGTCGATTATTTATATTTATTTTTACAAATCTAACATGTTTCCTCGAAATAATTTTGGTTACCCTTACTTAAGTAATAGTTAAAAATATGAACCTTACCTGACAAACTATGCATTTTCCATTGTAAAAATTTTATTATTAACTGTTAAATAAAGCATGAGAAAGTTTTAATAACTATGATGGCTAGGTGGGTCACCTCTTCCGGGACTTTCCCTTTCATTTTGAATTTTTATTAAAGAGATTGCAATGCGATCATATTTTAACACAAAGAAAATTATTTTCTGAGGGAAAACAATAATGGTAAACCAAAACCGATATTTGCTCCCAAAAGACGATTGTAATTGTGGTAAAATAATGTTGTCACACGAAAAATCATGCCAATTTTTTTCTCATAGTTACTGTTAGGAGCGTTGTTGAGTTCATAAAATTTTTGAATTTACAATCTTATCAAATTAATAATTAAACAATTACATTCCGTAAAAATATTGTTGTAGATATGTTAAAGTAAGATTTTCAGAAATTAAATGTAAAAAATTAATTTATGTAAGAAATAAAATAAATTTTACGGTAGGTTTATTAAAAGATGTATGCAAAGATTTATTATAAAGTAAAAAAGTTAATTTCAAATTTGATGAAAATATTTAAATGAAATAAAATCAAAAGTAATATAAAGTTTAATATTTTATTTGCGAAATGAAAGTAAAC